>JAVXUO010000043.1:0-237996 GCA_033065855.1 Escallonia rubra | reverse complement strand
TTTATAGAGATACTAGTAAAACCCAAACTCAAAATAGGCATTATTATATTCAGCTATAAATTATCAATACTTCAAAAACAGTCACCAATTTAACAAACTTTCTCACTAATATGGTTGGAAGGATTAATATCTTTGTAACACATAAAGAACATATTATATGTAGAGTTAATTACGCGATTGACCACTGTACTATTAGGCAAATTTTATTTTGACCACTGAACTTTGATTTGTGTCAAAGTGACCATTGGACTCTTTAATTTGTTCAATTAAGTCATTCCGTTAGGTTCAATTAACAAAATGTCCGTTAAATCATTTAATTTAGGGGCAAATCCGTCAGTTTCTATTCATATTTTTCTTCCTCTTCTTCTTCCTCCTACTCCTCTTCTTCTTCTTCGTTCTTCTTTCTCATTTGATGTCTTCAACCTCAACCAAGCATCAACACCACCGAGCACAGCCACCGCTCCACCATCGAGCACCACGCGCAACTGCGACACCAACCCAGCACCACCACCAAGCGCAACCCCGACACCAACCCAACACCACCACCAAGCATAACCACCGCCATACCCACGACCACCTTCTGTGACGCGACAGCTGTTTCCGGTGGACGGCGGAGGTGGAGGTGGTGGTGGAATCTGTTACTCTGTAACGCCGGCCTCCAAGACCTTTGATGTGCTTCGTACCCATCACCAGCGCTCATCAGCTGGGCTAGCACCTGCTGCACCGGCAGCCCCTATACGTCAATCTTGCCCAGAAGCTCCCCCAATTGCTTTTTTGTGATCTTTATCTTCACCTCCGTCGTCGTGAACGGAGGATCGCTTGATCCTCTGGAATCTCCCAGGAGTCCCTTTTCTTGGATCTTCATTTACGCTTGCTACAGGCCACCCAATTCCAATCGGATACCCATGTCCATGTTCGTAAAGCAGATCCTTGAGAAATCGATTTCAGCGAGGAGACATGCCTTCATCCCTCCCTCTGTCGACTGCCCAATTACAATTTGACGACACCAACATCGATTTCCAAACCCAGATCCTTGAGAAATCAGGTTTCAGCGAGGAGACATGCCTTCATCCCTCCCTCTGTCGACTGCCCAGAACAAGATCGCTCTCGCTAAGCATAGAAGAAGCCGCAACAGTGATGTTCTCCATGGTTGCCGCCGCTTGGGTTGCCGGAAAAGCTTGTCTCCGAGGTAACAGAGCCCCAGTCTTCGCCTCCGAGACCATCGGAATTTGCAGAGAGAGAGAGATTTATTGAGGGACGGATTTGCCCCTAAATTAAATGACTTAACGGACTTAGATTTGACGGAATCTAACAGAGTGACTTAATTGACCGCAATTGAAGAGTTCAGTGGTCACTTTGACACAAATTGATGTCCAGTGGTCAAAATGAAATTTGCCTAATAGTTCAATGGTCAATGGCGTAATTAACTCTTATATGTACATACACGCATATATATGTGTGTGTGTGTGTGAAATTTGCCGTATCCCTGCCACACCTGTGTCCTCCTTTTTTTCTAAAATGACGTATCCGCCCCCGCACCGGAGTCCGTGCTTCCTAGGTTGAAAGCGAACCAAGATCTTCGAAACTTTCTTGTTTTGATGAATTGATAGAAGATCCGGGAATCTGGGCGGTCACATCTGTTCTTATCTTTTCGTGTATTTATCTTATGTAGTAATCTTTTTAATAATTTACTCCCCCCGCCCCCCAACCCAACTGCACCAATCCGACCTGTTCTAGCCAGACCATTTCCCGAGACTTTAAAGCCAAAAGGTGCTGTATCTTTGTGTCACTGTATTTGTTTTGGCCGTCTGTACCGATTATCTCTGAGTTTTTCTTATTTGGTAGTGGTGTATGCTTTTCCGCAGCAGTTGGCAGTGGATGCTACCAGTGAGTTTGTGTGGCTAGTTCTTTCTCGTCTCATTTCATACATAATTGACTCCAAACCCATGCCTAGACCCACCCATCGTTACCTTTCCCACCTCAATTGACCACTCCGATCGGAACTCTGCAATTTCTTCATTTCTTGGAACTTGGAAGGTTAGTGGTTGCCATCCTGAGAATCAATTTGGGTATTTCATCGATATCACTGTGACAGCCGGATGGCAACAACCCAGGCAGAGGCAGTGCTAGTAAAGGAATTGGCGGCGGGGACACTTTTTAGGAGATGGCAAACCAATGGGGTGGCAGTGACAATGATGCCGTACAGTAAGCAAGAGCTAGTTTTTTTTTTTTTTTTTGGGGGGGGGGATGGATGACCTCATCGAAATCTTATTCGGGTTAAGTTGGTTTTGGTGGCTTTTGCATTTGGTGTGGGCTGAGGAACCTATTTGGGCCCAAGTAGAGAAATCCCACTTTATTCTAACCCCATATGCCCCAGCCTTACGGCACCCCAAGTTTAGCATGAGGCGAGGCGGGGCTCCATTTGGGGGCCCTAAATTGCCATTCCTACCTAGGAGGAAGTGGGGTGGTTTATGTTGCTTGACCTTTATTTATTTCTTAGTGCTGAGGGGAGATGCTACCCACAGTGTTTATCGAGGAGTAGCAATTTTTAAATGGAGATTAGATGATACTCCCTCCGTCCCTTGTTAATTGATCGCGTTTGACTTGCGTGCTTATTTAGGATATGACTTATATTTTATGTGTTTCCCATCCTACCCAAAAGAAAGAAAGGGAGGGAAGAAAGTGGGTCAGAAGAGAGAAAAATGGGTTGGTGGAGGATTAAATGTGGAGAGAGAAATAGTATTAAAAAAGTGTAAGGGTAAACATGGAAAACACTTGTTGAATCTTTCTTAATTTAGAAAGTGATCAATTTTTTTGGGACAGCCCAAAAAGGAAATGAACAAATATTAAAGGACGGAGGGAGTATTACCTTTTGTGGTGGAGGGGATGGTGGTTTCTCCTATGTTACAAGAGAACGATAACTTTTTCGAATTTCCTGTGATTGAGAAATGTTGTGATGATGTAGTGAAGCCTACTTATCATAATAAAAGGAGTTACCTATGAGCCCATAAAAAAATTGAGGCGTTGGATTAAAACATGGAAATAGAGAAGTACAAAAGTCATAGGGAAGTTGACCTTCCAAATCGGTGTAGGTAAGTGTGAAACAAGGGTGTCTTAAGCCGAATTGTTGTCTTGTGTGTTAAAGTTCGGTAGAGAGATTGGCTTTCAGGGTATGCAAAACTCTTCTGAGCGATTAATTTACTTGGGCAAGAAAGAATGATCATTGCTGTCTCTGGGTGATTTGGACTAGGCAATAGAGTCCGCTTAGGTCTTTAAGGTTGCGGATTTGCTGTAACGCTGTCCCTTTGATACTATATGGACTTGCTAGGGACGCTTTTAATCCATTCTGAAGCATCGAGATACCATTTTTTATGCATCATCTAAATGCTTATGCAGTTCTTTTGTATTGTCCACAAATTGCTGTATGATTTTGCTGGATTTTTTTGAGCAGAATACAATCTTTATGGTTATATGTTTAATATTCGTTGATTCTAATCAGGGGAAATATGGTGGATGCCTTCCGAATGCACATTATGCAAACAAAGGAACTTGGTACATGTCCTGTGCGGCAGATTGGAGGTTGCTCTTTCTTTTACATGAGAATTAGCAATGTCTACATTGTTATTGTTGTCAGCAGCAATGCTAATGTAGCTTGTGCCTTCAAATTTGTTGTTGAGGTAGCCATTTTTTACCTCACCTAGCCTTATTTAAAGTTAGGGCTATATGTTTATTGTTTATGTGTGTGTGCATGATATCCGGTTTATGAAATAGAAAATAATTTACCTCTCTTTTTAATATTATTTCTTGCTATTAATTTCTTTTGCAGGCAGTTGCGTTATTCAAATCTTATTTTGGGGGTAGCTTTGACGAGGATGCAATCCGCAATAATTTTGTGTTGATCTATGAGCTATTGGATGGTATGTAGGAAGAAAATACATATTAGCTATTGGTTCATTAACATTCTTTTGACTGTGTTTTGGACAAATCCATACTATATATTATGCAAACATCCTGATAATACAAGATCTTAAAATCTAGAGAGACAAGTCCCAGCACGTGTTTAGTATAAACTTTAGTGCCTAGGTTTAAATTAAAATATCCGGCATTTCTCCGCTCTTTCTCCTCTTTGACGTCGTCTTTTGCTCTACGTGAACCATCATGGCTCTCTTTGAGAGGCTCTGTCCTGTTGTGGTGTGGTGTCAATGAGATCAAAAACTATCTCTGTTTCTCCAGTGCAGTGAGTATGTGGATTAGTTCTTTCATGCCATTGGGTGGATTCATCTTTCGTTGGGGAATGGCATCAAGGATAGTGTAGAATCGAGCATGGAATTTGATTAGGGTGAGTCGTATGGAATAGGAGATGGGTATGATTATAGGGGCACAGATTCCGGAGAATCATCGAGAAGGTCATGATGTGAATTGGGAGGATCTCAGAGGGTCCCTTGCTAGGTCTTGCAATTTGCCAGGACTTGGGAGGTTTGTCTTATGTTAGAGACACCGTGTTAATCCAATAACTGTTTTGGAGGATTATGACATGTTTGACTAACATGTCTCAGTGTTATGAGCCTATTGCACTTTAGACTTTAAAACGATGTTTTTTGTAAGCATTAACTTGATTTATTCAGGTTTTAAACATGTCCCGGTAAAGCTAGAAGGTTAGGTTAAAGGTTCTTGAAGAATGCATAGTTAATTCACTTTTCAGGACGCCCAAGGTTATACCACGGCCTATTTTCATAATCCAACTTGGTCTCAGATCATTGTTGTAACAGCTTTCTTACATCGTATTGTCCTTCAATCAAGGAGTGTGCCTGCGTTTGTGACCCAGGAAATTATTGGGAGGGTATCCCTGGCAGCATTGCATTTGAGCTATTCTATGTTAGATTTGTTCATCAAGTTATTATGCGCGTAATTTTCAAGTTTTGCGTAAGCAATTGGAACTAGAAGGATTGCTCTTACCTTGTGATGTACATGAGCCGTGTGGTTGGCCACATGGTGAAGACCGTGTTATAGCCCGTGTCATCCTGCATTCTTGTGTCCTAGTACTAATGTATGCTTTCGAATCCTTCTGTATGTTATGCTCACTCACACGCATACACCCACTCTCAAATTTTTCACTGTAGTCTGTTACTATTTTTTGCATGTGCTAACCCTGTCATTTTCTTGTTCTTTTTTGGACGTTGAGATTGTTGAATTTCAGAAATAACCTTCAGAAACACCTTTGTGCATGCCTATGAATAGCCTTTTACAAGCTACCTGCACTAGCATATGCTAGTAGTTTTACTGTGTCATCACATATTTACCTTAATTTTCGATATTTACTATCACATTACAGAAATCATGGATTTTGGTTATCCTCAAAATCTTTCGCCCGAAATATTGAAGCTTTACATAACTCAGGAAGGTGTACGTTCACCATTCTCAACGAAGGTTAGATATGTTTTTGTTTTTATTTAAGATGCGGTAATATGAAAGACAGCATACAATAGTCAGCCAATAATTAAGTTCTGATTTATAAAAGAAGTGACTTATACATGGGAAAAGCCTAATGACCTTGTTTGTACAAAAAAAATAATAGCCTGCAGATAAGCCTGTCCCTAATGCAACTTTACAAGTTACTGGTGCCGTTGGCTGGCGTCGGGAGGGCCTTGTCTATAAGAAGAATGAGGTGGCTTCTTATCTCTTTTTTATTTAGCTTTTTCATCTGCTGTGGGTATTTCGCTTATGACTTTCTTTTGTATGCAGGTGTTTCTGGATATTGTGGAAAGTGTTAATCTCCTCATGTCTTCAAAAGGTAAATAATTGTTCTTGGCGTATTGATTTCTTTTATGTATATCTGTTCTCCTCGCTCCTAAAGTTGTGTTACTACAGGTAGTGTATTGCGTTGTGATGTAACCGGGAAGATTCTTATGAAGTGCTTCCTTTCTGGAATGCCTGATTTGAAGTTGGGGTTAAATGATAAAATTGGTCTCGAGAAAGAGTCACAGATTAAGTCCCGTCCTACTAAGAGGTAACCTAATACACACTTATGTTATCCTTCACAATCCTGTATTTATGTGGTTTCCTGTGGACGTTTATACAAATATCTTTTTTTTTATTTCCATTTTATGTTATTCTTAATTGTGTATTGGTTTTAATTATATATGACATTTATGATTTATCTTTAAGGATCTTGCGAGTCAGCAATTGCTAGTATGTCATTAGGCTTTACTTCCATTAGCTGTTCAAGCAGTATTGAATCTTCCTCAAATTAGTTTTGTTTAACTAGATCTGCATGTGATGTTCTTTCTAGCCCCTGCTTAATGGGTTCCTTTATTAAGCTCTTTAGTTCCTATGTAACCTTGTGCAGTGGGAAAACTATTGAGCTTGATGATGTTACTTTCCATCAATGCGTAAATTTGACGAGGTTCAACTCAGAGAAGACCGTCAGCTTTGTGCCACCAGACGGTGAATTTGAACTGATGAAGTAAGCTTGTAATTTCCTCATTCGAAATGGTCTGCAGCTTTTAGATTAATTTAACATGTTACTTTGTATAACACTAAACGATGAAGTAGTAAGAACATGCATACTTGTATAATACTTTCCATTACGTCTCCATTATAATTAGGGAAGGGGTTATGTGACATTTAAGGTAGTAGAGAGGCAGCTACCTTTCGGATAGATGTATACTCTACCTCTTGATGGAGCCCCCATACTGAAGGAAGTACATTAGACGGTTTGTAATGGCACTGATGTTGCAAGTTGTGAGTACTGCTTTCATCTTAGGTTACAGACTGCAGTGTTGGAGGATGATAGATTAAATTAAGGCTACTTTGAGTAGCGTGAATATATGCTCGGAATCTCTTATGATAATCATCCACGTTTGAAGTGTATCTTAATGCCTGAAAATTGGATAGGATGGCCTTTACGTACGGATTATATTGCCTACGTTGCTTTCTACCACATCGTTTTAAACAAAATTTTACCATAACATTCCCCTAATTTGGAAAAGATAAATATCACTATTGACACCACCTCAAATTACAATGCTTTCCTAGATAGTATGTACTGTTGTAGCATCAGGTTCTTGTTTTGTCAAATACTGCATGAAGGGTCATGTGCTGCATGTCTAAAAGGACATTAGAAGGAAAGACCGTCTGATAGAGCAAACCCAAAATAGAAGAAATGTTGCACTTGAGAACCAGAGGTGATGCCACTGGTTAGGGGTGAAAAAATGGGTGGGTGGGTTTGGGTTTGGGTTTGGGTTTGGGTGTGGGTTAAACGAGTTAGATTTAAATGGATGACCGACCCATTTATATCTGTTTAGTGTTTATTAGTGGGTTAATTGGGTCATTCCCTAAATGGGTTGGTTCCACCCATCAAACCTTGAGTGACCCATAATTAATGTATTACACTCAAGAAACTACTACAAATTTTCACTCTCCCTACTTCGTCATCATCTTCAACGCGTCAAAGACCACACCTACCGTTCCACAATTGTCACCATACACAACTATAACAGCAAGCACAACCATTCAAACATCACCGTCGTCACACCCATCACCACCGTAGACGGACCAAGCTGCCACTGCACCCAAAACCACCGCTGCCATGCCGCAATTGCCACAGACACAACTACAACCACAAGCACGACCACCACCAGTCATTACTGTATCGACAACCACCATCTGCCATGGTACAACCGCCAATATTAGTGGCGGAGCTACACGTTTGTGCGTGTAATCAAAATCATTCTTACATAAGAGCCAGAGGTCCATAGCTATACAAGATGAATTTTTGATAATTGCAGCGGGTACTGGTTTCAACGCAGATCCGCCCCTGATTGCCGTCATACCCATGATCACCACCACCACAACCACAACCACTATTGCTGAACCAATTATCAAAATCTAGTAGATTTACAATCCACAGAACTGCAGATCTATTACAGATCTGACCGAAGAGCCGTGATTTTAGGGTGGTGCTGGGCAAGAAGGTGGCGTCGACGACAAAAGGGTGGCGACAGGGAAGACGGAATGGCTCTTTGAGACTGCAGGCAGCGGCGGCAATACCGATGACGTGTGGTCACGAGCGGCAGCGGTGGTGTTGCCTGCAGCGGCAGAGGTGGACGGTCACTACTGGCAGCGGCAGGTTCAGTTTTGCTGTTGGTCAAGAAATGTTTATGGTGAATTGATCTTAAAGTCAATTATGGTTAAGTGGGTCTAAATTGTTTATTCATTTAGACCCAATTATTCATTGGTTGGGTTTGGGTAGCTTTCAAGTGGGGGATTCCGCCGCGCGGGGTTTGGCGTGGTGATTGTCACCCCTACTGCTGGTCCACCATATTTATAGAGAAGGGAACTTAACGCATAAGGGGGAAATATGGTGTAGATGCCTACTCCACGGACAAATGCAGAAGAGAGGTGCAATCTAGTGAAAGAGCCAAGAGGTGTCAAAAGACTCAAAACTTATGTGAGATACAGGGAGGAGGTTACAAACAAAATGACGAGAATGTGCATGCACTGCTGTGCCATCTTGCTATTAAGATTTGCCAACTATAGGTTTATCTATCGCCAAATTGTGCTATATCCAATGCAGTCCATGTTACCCATTGGTGTTTTGCATTTATATACATATTCTCTAGTGCGTCACCTTGCCGTTTTCTCCTACCTGGCTGCCCTTTCTTAGTGGGCATTTGCACTTGGTTGCCAACATTTTCTGTTACGTATCCAACTATGTGGAAGTGTTTTTGAACGATTTCTGCATACATTCAAGCGTGTCATTACGGCAACAACAATATGCACATGACAGAGTAAACTATGGTCTTATATCAGACTGCTTGTGAAGCACCTCATAGTAAGCCAAACTGACTAGATGTAGCTAAATGTTTGATGCCACTCTTTGGTTATACTATTTGCTTAGTTTTTTGGGGTTGTTTGCACATGCTTGTATATACGAGTTCCCAATTTTATGCTCATATATATCTTTTCGTTACAGGTATCGTATCACCGAGGGTGTAAATCTTCCATTCCGGGTATTGCCCACTATCAAGGAATTGGGTCGGACGCGTATGGAAGTTAATGTTAAGGTTTGTTCTCGGCAGTAGTAAATATTCGTTATGTACAAGTATATATCCTTTTTATTACCTTCAAGCTATTTTCAGGTAAAAAGCGTTTTTGGTGCAAAAATGTTTGCACTTGGAGTTGTGATTAAGATTCCAGTACCAAAACAAACAGCAAAAACAAGCTTTCAGGTGACATCAGGCAGAGCAAAGTACAATGCATCTATTGACTGCTTGGTTTGGAAGTAAGTATTGATTTTCTTACTTTGTAAAATGCAGAATTAATGCATTGCCCTCACTTTCTTTGAAAGTTTTTGCTTGATATTCCCCGTTTAAGCAACATCTTTTGTTGTTATGAATTAGTTGAGAGCATGGGGAGCTATAAAGTTGATGGTTGTTATGTGGTCATGTTAAAGTGCATTGTGCAATTCTCTTAATGAAGAAAGAAATCTTATTTTTTACTCTTGTTTGGGATATGGTATGGAGTGGTTGTGGCTAATTGGAACTTCAACCTCAGAAGAGGAGAAGAAACCAGGGTCATAGGGGTTGCTATGGTGGAGATTAGTTATGGCTACAGTTAGAGCTAGTCTAGTAAGCTTCACCTTTGCAGAGTTGTACAAATTCTGAGGCCACTGGATCAGACTCTGCGTCTTATGCTTGATGGGTTTGATTGGAACCTAGGGTTTCAGAGGAACTTCTCACGAAAACTGGAGGCTCTTAAGAATTTCTGGGTCTATTTAGTCAGGTCCTCCTCATTTTGAAGATACTCTCTGTTGGAAGCCAGAGGGGGATGGTTGGACCTCTTCTGTTAAATCTATGTGACAATGATGTGATGCAGAAATATCCTTTGGAGGCTTGTTTTGCATGCTCATGCACCTCAGAAGATGGCTCTCTTCGCTTGGTTAGTCGCGAGGTCCCGCTTTACCTTTCTTAAGTTGGTTCTCCTATTGTAAGCTAATAATTTATCTCGGAGGTTGTTCAGAGTTAAAGGCCTATGCTATGCAGCATTTGGTAAAAAATATATCTATAAGAAACAGTTACATATGTTAAGTCCCCAGCTCTATTGGCGTATAGTGGTATGGTTGATACTGGAAAAACCGTAAAGATCAGATGTAGCCATCATCTAGCTTTGCTAGATGTAAGAGGGAATGGGGTTTCTAGATTCATGCTATCGGAGATTGATGGCTGGGTGAATCCACCTTTGGTGTCACGTTACTCGTAAGAAATGGAATAGTTCACAGTGCTAGCATTGTAATGCAAACAATGAATGCAAGGACTAGAAGTTGAAGTGGGGCACCTTTCAGTTCCTACTCCTTAGCTTTGGTGTTCAGTTACTCAGTCCAACTTCGGGTTTAAAACCACGAAGGATGGCGCCCCATCCTAAGCATGCATATGGTTGTATCTGTCAAGGGATAACAATCACATATTGCATTGTAAACTCTCCTGTGATTTATATGCCACGGTGGATATCTGGAGTTATAATAGATCAAGAGCATCTACGTATGTCCAGCTTGGCAGTTTCTTATTCATAGTTTGATCTGTGCGCTTTCCTTTGGAACTTGCAGGATAAGAAAGTTTCCTGGTCAAACCGAGCCAACCTTGAGCGCCGAAGTAGAGTTGATTTCGACAATTGCAGAAAAGAAGTCATGGACTAGACCACCAATTCAGATGGAATTCCAGGTGACTAAGTTCTTGATTGTCACTAATTTCGAATTATTCCACTTTATCATGGAAATATGGGCTATATTAACATGTCACAGATACCTTAAATAAATATGACCATTACCTCCCAATTTTTAATTTCTCAATAATAATACACTGGCATCACATAAAGCGCCCTCTTTGGGGATTCCTTTGATGTGATTCCTTCAGTCTGGGAAAGTCTAACACTCCCAGTTAATAAACTGCTGTATTTTGATATGTGGTTTGTTTGCTGAAGATGAGAAATAATGTGGCAATTAGGGGCTTTGAGTCTAGGTGAACTTTTGTTAGTTGTACCTCCCCAACCCACCCCAATAACATAAAATAATAGTAAAATATGTTTTGCGCTTTTATTTTGCTTTTTGGTCTCTTTCTTTGTTTTTTTTTCCGCTTTATTTTTTCTTCTTCTTCTTTTAAGGGAAGAGTGCGCGGCGGGGGGGGGGGGGGGGGGGGTTCGGTGTATTTCTACTTTCGTTTCCCTTCTTGGATTATCAAATCAGGGAACCCCTTTCATTATGAGCAAACATCTTTTTGTTCATTGAGCAATCTAACTAGAAAGATTTCTTCCTGACGAAAGGAAGCAAAATGCGCAATCTGCTTGCTTTCTAGACCATGAAGTCATAGAATTGCTTTTATAGTAGATGAGCTCCAACTGGGGTGCAATAGGAAAACGAGCCTGGGATCTAGAAGCCATCTTCCGGGAGCAGCAGATACAAAGAAAGTAATGGTTCTTTAGCCAAAAGCACAGTGGAAGTTACAAACCCTACAAGTATCAATGGGAAGACTTGGACCTGGCTTTCCTTTCATTCTGAGCAGCATCTTTTCCTTTGTAGACTGACATAGAATATCTTCCTTCTAAGAACACAATGAACAATGCGCTGGCTACCCACATTCGTAGAATCAAAACAGAGGCAAAGAAAGCCACCAGCTTGGTTGCCATGAAACTTGTGATGAAAATGGTATGACATAGGTTTATGAGGCAACGTTTAAGGTGTCTCCTCCTCCCACCAACAACTCCCACCCACAAAGAGACAAAATTATTTTATCATGCAGATACTGTTGTGAATGTGCAAATTCTCTTTCGCGAAGTCGGTGGGAGGAGAAAACACAGATGTGGTCTTCAGGTTTGACGTCATGTAGTGTGTCCAATACCTATTGTTAGTCCTAACACAATCCATTTTTTGAATATGAGAATGACTGCCATTCTTTGTTTTGCAGGTCCCTATGTTTACAGCATCTGGATTACGCGTACGCTTCCTCAAGGTATATTTACTGAACTGAACGGCATATGAGTGTCTCTCTTCTGTTCCTCACTTCATAAGGTTTCTGCAGGTATGGGAGAAAAGCGGGTACAACACAGTTGAATGGGTTCGTTACATTACCAAAGCTGGTTCTTATGAGATTAGGTGCTAAGAAACATAGGGATCCTCTTGTGGATTCTATTGACGGGCCTGTTGAGTAGGGTGGGAGAATATATTTGAGTTGGGTGTAAAAAGAAATTGTTGCATAGTTGCGCGTTTGTTGACATGGTATAATGGTATCCGTTACTTCTCGGTGCAACTGCCCTGGCTTCTTGTATTGTTCGAGGTATATGCTGTTTCTTGTAGGGTTTACGGCAATAGTCATTTGCAGTGGAAATTTCTTTCCGTGTCAAGTTTTGTAAGTGGTAAAGGGAGTCCTTCGAGGACTGCACGAGCGGACATTTTTTGTTTTCCGACACCGAGTGGTCTATATTACGTTTGCCCACGGTTATTGTTTATTGTTTTGGCATATTTGTGAATGAAATGTTAGCATTGTTTGGAGTCTGAAGTGAAACCATTGGTGTGATCCGAGTTCTTAGCTCTATGTGGTTCAAGTCTTTCTTCGCTTGCTTTTTCTTCTACCTTTAAAATGGTTATGTTTTCCATGTCTGTGCACTTGCTATCGCGCCCAACAAATGATTTTTAACTGAACCCTAAGGGGTGGGAGAAATGCAGATGCCTTGAGGGATAACTTTAAGGTCGCTGATTCCAATTTTCATACCGACGGACCATATAGAAATTGCAGTTTTTATCATAGCTCAACTGCCTTCACTTTGAATTGTGAATCCCACTACGCTAATAGTTTACTGGGCATCCAGTTCCAAGGCATATGTACTTTTTTTTTTATCTGTTTAAGTAGTAGAAATATTTTATAAGATACGTAATTAAAATAACTTGTAAAAGTAAAAACTATCTATATTAGTTGGGTTGATCGACAAATATGTAATTCAGGAAGAGTTTAGTTCGTAAATATTCGTGATTTTGCTTTGCACACAAAAGTAGCCAATGAGACTGATTCAATAGTAGTTTAGAGCTTCCTAAAATAATTCTAAACGGATGAAGAAGGTACAAGCATAGCATAATAATATCATAATTGTTCCAACTGTTGCACTAACTATCTCCAATCATCTGATCAAGCAAGGGTTTCACTGGACATGCAAGCAGTTGGGGATAATTTGCACTGGTGGTCTTCCTCAAAAAGTATGCGAGTGTTAGATATAAAACCGCCAATTATCATGCCATATAGAAGCTGTGGAACTATTACCCAAGTTACATTTGACATAAGACCTAGTTGGATCTCGCAAGGTCAAGCAGTCCAAATATATTTCTCCTTCGATATATATTCAGGAATCAGAATCAGAATCATGATCTTCTGCTATTGTAGAGAAAAAAATCTGTCAAACGTATTTCATGTCGACAATATTTTATCGCTATAAATTTTAGCAACAACGATAAAACATTTCGAATGACAATTTTTTTTATAAGAAAAGCTCTTTACAGCATACACACACACATGCACATGACGTACAACATAAATCTTCGTGATTCATATTCGCGAGACGGGTAACGCGTTTTTCTTCTTTGCAATATCTCAACAAGGTCTCCAGCATTCTAAAGATCTTTCGGACTACCTTCAATGTGAACTGATTCATTTCTCTACGAGACCATGAAAACTTCTTTAGCAAACTCTCCAATATATCATCCACAACAACTAATTTGGGAATATTTGATGGGTACTGCGTCTGTCATAACTTTGGTTTGTTATTATCTAGGAAATTGATCCCCAAAGCGATGGTAAAGTTTATGATGTTGACAACACTCTGGATCCAAAGTTCATGGAGGCCGTCAGTTGATTCTGAACTGGCTCACTCAAAAAAGCATTTTACGGAAATTTTAAATACCGCCGTTAAATTTTTAGTAGCAAACTAAAATGAGCTAGTTTAAATTTAAAGTAGAGTTATCAATTTCCTAAAATATCAAACAAGTGGATATAAATTATGAAGTTACGAGATAGAACGTAGTTGGAGAATCTAATATAACATTTATTAAAATTTATTTGATCCAATAATTTGGCATCTATGTGCAACAGTGGCGAAGGGAGTGGGGGGCATCGGTGGGCCGATGTCCACCTACTTCTCTGTGATTATTTCATTTTGATGTAGTATGTTGTATCCCAGTTCCCAAAAATTAAAACAATGATTGAAGAAGTTATATTTCTAGTCATTCTGCGTGTTAAAGCTACCTAAAATTTCTAAAGATAGGTAAAAAAAAAAACAGGTCTTTTTAGTGTTTTAAAATGCTAAACTCACATAAATAAATAAATAAAAAAGGTCCACACATAAAGTCAACACCAAAAATCATATTTACTTTCTATTGCTTTTAAAGCCTGAAAGCCACGTAACGGACATAGCACACCGTCTCCTCGGTCACCTCGCCAGCCTCACACCCTCAACGCCACGACCCACTCCCTCCACCTGTTGGTTCACCTCCGGCTATCGGCCTAGTAGCGTAGACAGTAGATCCAATTCACGGCAAGATGGTTGAAGTCGGGTGTATTGCTCTGATGCAATGACCAATGATGCTCTTCTCATCTTTTCTTTTCCAAAATCTCGATATCTCACATAATTTTCTCGACCACAATTCCTTTAACCTGAAAATCATGAAGAACCCTAGTTTTTTTTTCCCAAATATAAAGCCACCTTCCTTCCATTGATTACTGGAATTGCTTCACCACCTCCACGCAAAGTTGCAAACCCTAGTCTTTCACTTTGAAAGTAAGGTAAGATCCAGACTTCCAGTGTTTATTGTTAAATTTTTAATTCCTTGAACTTGAACCCTTTTTTTTGTTATTTTTTTTAGGTTTCAATTTAGAATTTGACGATTGAGTTTTGGAACTTACCATTTGCAATTAAGGCTGCTAGTGAGATTTTTAATTTCATATTGAAGTTTGGATTTTTAGTTTCAGATTGCAATCGCTGCTCACGAGTGATGGGTGCATAGGTTTTAGATAGAGGTCTGTTGGGATTTTTAATTTTGGACCGATGGACCGAGAGTTTGACAATTTCTTTCTTATATATTTAATGCCCACCTTTAGAGATTTTTTTGGCTCTACCACCACTGATGTGCAAGATGATGCCTTGATCTATAAATATTCTTTTAACCTAAGCTAAACACTCTTATTCATGTCATAGAATCTTACAATTCGATCCTAAGAATCACGAAATGATATAGATCTTATTAAAAGCTAAATGCTATGAGGTAGATTCGTTGGTTTTTTCACTTAATTAATTTCTCTTTTCAGAGGCTAGTTATTGTACGGTGTGCGATCAATGGTCCTAAGTGTCTAGAGCTGATAAATATATTATGATATAATTCTCTGTGCCCTTGTCCATGCTTCTGTCACGTCATTCCCTGGAATCCTTAACAGGCATGCAATATTTACTTACGATGAGGGATGTGCAAACATAGTGAAATTGTATATTTGCAATTCTTACTTATGCATGGCAACACTCAACACGTAGCCTTTACAGGCCATCGCTAAAATCAAAGGTCAAGTCACGACTCATGACACTCCATCAAGAATTCTTGCATCCGTCTTCTCGAGAAAACACTCCACGAATTAGTTGTATTTACCGTCAAAATTCCAATCTAATTTTAATGGTGATTGTCAATAAAACTCACTTTTCGACACAAAAATTCAACCGATCACAGGTGAACTATAGCGTTGTCGTGTTTCCACCCCGTTGGGTCTCCATAAATCTACAAAATCCGAAAGCTATATGATCACACCGCCCTATAGTTCACATTCCAAAACAAATTGTTAAAACCCTAATTTTCTAACACCCCCCCCCCAGCCTCCACTCTCCTGCTCTCTCTCTCTCTCTCCCCTTAAAACAAATCTTTCTGCTCCGCTTTTTATTCCCAGTTTATTTTATTTCACTCCCCCTCGGTAGATTCTGTGTCAAAATGGATTCACCGCAACACCACCCCCACCATCCCCACCAACCACCGCCGCCGTCACAACCACAGCAACCAACACAACCCAGCATGATGATGTCACCACCGCCGCAGCCCAACCCCTCCTACGCCACCACCTACCCCAACCACCAACACCACCACCATCCCAACTCATCCACCGTGATCACCCCCGGCTCCGCCCCCGTGATGCAGCAGAACCCCATCAGGGTTCCGTTCGACACCGTCAACCCTCAGCCGTACGGCGGCGACGGCGAATTCGGCGGCACTCAGAAGAAGAAGCGGGGGCGGCCGAGGAAGTACCCCCTGGAGGGCAACAGCACCGATCTGGGCCTTTCCACCACTCCTCCTGTGGCCTCCGCCCCCGCGGCGGCGGCCCACGGCAATTCCGGTGGCGGTGGCAAGGAGACATCGGCGAAGCGGAGCCGGGGGCGGCCTCCTGGGTCCGGGAAGAAACAGTTGGATGCCTTAGGTGATTAAGTTAATGATTCAATGTACGTTCTACGGCGATTTCATGTAACTTGGTACTAAATGCTTACACCTTTTTCTCGTGGACAGGAGTGCCTGGAGTTGGTTTTACGCCGCATGTTATCGAGGTCACAGCTGGCGAGGTAATGTCTGGCTTTCCCACGTCATGATGTTGAGTTGCATGAATTTGTGTAAAATTTTAGCTCTTTTTACTGTGGTTCTCTATTTGATCGTGATCTAGGTTTTATGCATGTATATGTTATTTTAGGATGTATTATCCTTATATATGTTGGAAGAGCATTGTTTTTTGGGCCAAAACACCAATTTACTTGTCGAAATATCTACTGAAGAGTAATTGTGTAATTTATTTGCATGAGCTTGACTGGGTTCTTTGTAATTATATTGAGCCCTTTTTCTGCCACATAGTATATGGTTTCCTATACTAACGCGGCAATATGAAGTGACTAGCAGGGGTGTGAATATATCTAGCTGCACGCTGTTAAAACTACCTTTTACCTATCTCACGTACATATGCGATGTACATGTGTGTGTGCATGTATGTATGTTTAGCTGTCCATGAACTGCGAGCTACTTGGTTTTATCGGTGAATTTCAACGTGTCAACGTCAAAGCTTTAATCCTCAAAGCCCCTGCTTGATGAATTCTAAGCTTGAATTGATCAATTTCATAAGTGATAAAGTATCCTTAAAGACCAAAGCAAGATTGTTAGGCATGTGCAAGGGTTAACCCTTTTATGTTCCCATAATTTGATTAAGAATTTTATCGTGATAACCAAGCTTATAAAAGAGCCAACCTAACTAATTAGACAGAATCAAGAAAAACTCCTTGAAACTCTTCAATGATATATCCAAAGCTTTTTTGCGAGGCCCCTTACATTCCAAATTGTATATATTCTTTTGTCATGGAAGGAGTGCCAAATGACTAATATCACAGATGTTAACTTAGGAATTCCCCAGTGCCGCCAATTCGGCCTAAGGTGTTTACAGCAAAACATTTATTGCCGAATCACCTTTTATGACATTGCCACTAAAGGAGAACATATGGAATTTAATGTGTTGTTAGGGTACTTTTAATTTGGCAGGCTTGGATAAGTTGATGGCAACGTTATTAAAGTTAGAGTAAATTGCACGAATGGCCACTGAACTATGACCCCTTTTTCACTAAAGTCACTCAACTTTATTTTGTGTCATTTTGGCCATTGGACTCTCAAATCTGTTCGATTTGACCATTCCGTCAGCTGCGGTTAAATTTTCTCCGTTAAGTGGTCACATGATGCGCACATGGGGCATCACTATAAGGGCATAACCGTCACTTCAGTTCAATCTCTCTCTTTTTCTCTCTTTCTTCTTTCCTTTTTTCTTCATTTCATCAGAACAGATCTAGGCGTTGGAGGTCGGCGCAGGCATGGTGGCGGTCATCGTTGCGGGCTTGGCAGAGCTCCAAGATCTGGTCATCGTCATCGTCGTCGCGGGCTTGGCAGAGCTCCAAGATCTGGTCGTCGTCATCGTCGTCGAATAGGTCATTCGGAACAGGCCTCAAGCCTCCGCCCATGCTTTAACATCTAAGTTTTCACCGGAAAAACCCAATTTTTCCAGCCATTCCAGTGCTTCTGGATGACCCTTCGTACCCGTATTCGGAGTTCGACCTCCTCCATCTTCCGAACAACACATACAAAGAGACTCACCAACAGTGGCTCGTCTCTGTCTTCGTCTTTGTGTCTGCCGATTCAATTGCTTCACCCTCCTTTACTCGATGACAGCACCCGGCGACAGGAGCTCAACGATCGGTTTGGATTCTATTTGTTCAGTCTGCGGGGATGGGTCGTCGTCGTCGCTGACTTGTGGTGTTGTGCTGTAGTGGCAGATTTTGGGTGGTGTTTGCAGCGGGGCTCGGGTGGTTTTGATTGGGTGATGGTGGTGGCTGGTGGTGCTATATTTGTAGCGATTGAGCGGCTGGTGGTGTTGTACAGTGGTGGCGGGTGGTGGTGTTGTGCGGTGGTGATTGAGCTCCAAATGGTGGCGGCCGGGAAAAAAACAAAAGAACTAAACTAAAATTCTTTTTTTGTCGCTAAAAGGTTTAAAGCTAACTTTAATGCTTATTTTAGTGACAAAAATATATTTTTAGTGACAAAAAGATACTACAATTAAGTTAAATTAAGTCAAAAAAGAAATAAAATATTAAGTTGGTGAGACGATTTTGCCCCTGAATTAAGGGTCATGTGCCTCGCACATGACCACTTAACGGGACTCTTCCTAACGCCGGCAGTTGGAGTGGTTAAATCGGACAGATTTGAGAATTCAGTGGCCAAAATGGCACAAAATAAAGTTGAGTGACTTTAGTGAAAAAGGGGTCATAGTTCGGTGGCCATTCGTGCAATTTACTCTTAAAGTTATTTGGCTTAAAATTTCAGCAAAACAAATATATAGCAAGCGATTGAGAAAAATGCTGACTGAGATTGATATCTGTTTAAGCTTGATCTTTACTGAACCCTGCCAACTGTGAATAGTCAAACCTCATTCGAGCTGTGGACGAGTCAAACAGGCATGTCGGACAATCATTTTCTCCTTGTTCACAAGTTCCGCTTCTAAGGATAATACGACATAAAGAAACAGCACGGCAGGGGTATACTTGTTGTGTATATAATTATGAGTCCATGTGCGATGTGTGGTATAGTCCTTTCTGCTTTTTGGGCCAAGGACCCGATTCTCTTATGGCGATTATCATGCTCACATCACCTGAAATGAGAAATCACTCAACCCTAGAAGCATTCAGTAAACTCCCATGGTTTTATATGAAGATAAATATAACAAGCTATTACGTGCTGTGTCTTGTCAACAATTCTTGTAATAATGGTCCCTATTCAACCTGTATAAAAATGGACGCGCTACATTTGCTAATATAGAAAGCTAATTATGGTGCTACATAGCATTTTACCTGCTACACAACTGCCTGTCATAGTGGTTATGTTGGTTATGAGCCTTCTGACTACCTGAAACAATTATTTGACTATAACTTTTGAGTACGGGAAATACATGTTTAATCAATAGCATTTATATCTAAAGCATGCTAGCTTGCGTCACTAAGTCAATCCGGAAATCTGCAAGCATGTATCATCCTTTGCGTATGTACCGCTTTAATCCCCTGCTCTGTGGCCGCCAAAAGCGTACCCTCTCTTGGATATCTAATGCTGACACGGGAAGAATGACAAAGTCCCAACAAAGCTGTGCGGGTATCTTGGGCATGGGTAGGAAAGGGTTTGCAGAAAGTTGTGGTGCAATACAAGGAGGAATTAGAGAGGGATTTGAAAGAGATCACCTTTTTAAAGGTTGGCTATCAATGTTTGACCGTGTTAGGCGCTTTTATTAGTGTATGCTTGGCAAAACAAGAAACTTCAAATTTGGTGAGGCTCTCATTGATTATGCATGTCGGCCATGTCCATGGGTATCTGATCAAGCAACTTTACTACTTAATGTGCTCACTATGGCAGTATAGCTTATGTTTTGTGGACCCAAATGTATTCCACACTTGAGGACATGACGGGGAATTAATTATGTGCACATGGATCATATGAAAAAGAATGAAAGATTACGAGGATGGAAAAACAAAAGGTAGTTACACAACAATTTGGAAGAAGAATAAATAGATTAAGCGACCAACTCTAGGAACTCGTCGCTGAGCTAGAGACTGTAAACCTCAAGACATACTATGGAGCCTGTGCAGGCAGAACTCCACCGGCAGATGATCTAATAGGCTCATATTTTTCTAGTTCTTTTGTGGTAATAAATAATTTGTACATTCTTTTATGTTTATTTCAACCTCCACCTCAGCAATTCTGTTCAATGCCCTCCTGCTGTGCCCAGCTCTAAGAGTTACAGAGGTGATTGATGCTTGTAACAAAGATGATTGAGGAGGTGAAGGTACTTATAACAGAGAAAAGAAGATTGAGAAGGGGTTGGAGGAATATGAACAGGGTTGGGTTGTCTGAGACCCGGGTCTTCATATCGGCAAGCTTTCTTTCAACTTGAATATGGCCCAAATCATAAGTGGATACAAAAGTTAAAGGCTTAGTTTTCAGTCTCTGTATTTTCCCCTTGTTGTACAAATACTTTCATTGGTTCCATTTTGAACGATGAGGAAATATTGCTTGAGGTGGTTTGGTAAATCCAACATAGGCCTTTAGTTGATTTATGCCAAGTTAATGAAGTATGTCGTGGTAGAGATAGACATGGAATAACATGAAGTGGTGAGAAAACACTTGATTGCTAGGAACCCATCAGAGAGCAGAAGAGAAGGTTTCATGTAGCCGATCCGAACGAGATTGGATCAAAAGCTTAGATATTTATGACGATGATGGTGAAGTTGTTCTCATGGTTGAACCCCAAGTAAACCAATAACCCTTGAACCGGTCCCTCTGTTTGATGACCTGCTCGATTTTTAAAACATTGGCTGCTATAGCCCAAAAGATGCTTATACCAGATAATACAAGCTAAGTGATTGACTTTTTTTACCTTTTACATGTTCCGCGAATACAGGCATCGGCTGCCAAATGTTATCCTTTGTCCTAAAAGTGTCAACGATCAAAGTGTGCAAGGGTGGTGTATCATACAAAGATGGAAACTTGGAGGGGAAGAAAATCTGCATGTTCCTCCATTGGAAATTTATACAAGTACTTCCCTGTATGATGACATAATTTGGAAGACCAATAACTTTCATTTCTCTTCACCATCTGACCGGGGCTTGCCTTGGTTAACAATAATTGTAGTTTTGCCAATATTTTTGGGTTCCTTAATTTTCTTTCTCCTGGGATGCCTGTGCCCATAAGAAATCTCGTAGCCACCCATTAATAGTAATGGAACTCTGCGATTGAATTATCATCCAAATGAAGAAAAGGGATCGAATAATCCTTCTATGATAAAACTAGAATAACCGCCAATTTTGTGTTGTGTGCATAGCAAGTATACACTATACAATCAATTGCATCATAGACAGTAGCCTCATTGTTCACAACCACACCACAAAAGGTTGAAAGTGTTTGGGAGTAACCAATGTTCTTATACATCTAACAAATCTTTTCTCCATATAAGCAAGTGGTTCAAAGTGGCTACTTTCTGAAAGTTTTCAAAATAGCCAACTTTAGTAAAGCCTTAGTCTGATACATGGTAAGTTCTATTCTTAGTAAGGAGTGAAGAGATGGTCCTTATTTGGAGAGCTAGAAATATGTTATATGTATGAGGGACTAGAGCAGCCTTTTACGTGGCAGAGGACGCTATCAGGTCTGATGATGGTGGCCAGAGCTTGCAACCGTTTTTGGCGGTTTTATCAAGAAAGTTACCTATAAAAAATTTATTGTAAATTGAGTAAATCTAAGATATAGAGAGTAAAGGTTTTAATAGGAAGTTGAGTTGGCTTCCACCTTTTCCTTCACTTAATGGCAAAACTCTCTTGCGATTGTTCTTTTTGTTTGCAGGATATTGCATCAAAGATCATGGCTTTTTCACAACAAGGACCCCGTACTGTTTGTATTTTATCGGCAAATGGTGCCGTCTCGAATGTCACTCTTCGTCAACCCGCGACGTCTGGTGGTACTGTGACTTGTGAGGTCTGTATGAATCTGCTTGCAGTTAACTTTATGTATGGATACCATTATGAGCTTCATGCTTTGCTTTTCCAATTAACGTCTTATGTTAAATGCATGTAGTCTGTAGTTAGAAGATGACCACTAAGTCAATTTATTCTGATCGGAGCTTTTTTAGGCATCTGTATCGACGAATGACAACTAACTTGATATCTGGAATTCTATCTTCTTATAAATGTGTGTATGTTATCTGTGAGATTTTTGCCTCTTGCTTTCTCTCTGTGAAGCATACCTTTATTCTCATCCAAAATGCAACTGGAGATAACTTCTTTTAACCTGCTAAATAGTCTACGCCTCTCTACTGTTTTATTATGATGGCTGGCTCATGTTTTTCTTATACCATTGACCACTTACTGATTAGAATGTGCTCAAACCGTCTTCTTGATAGCTTCACTGTCACAACACAATTTCAAACTAAGATACGTAAACTTGGGGAGTTTCGAACCGGGTATTCGTCGTCGATTTCTTCCTGTCTTTGCTTTTGGTTGGAAGTTTGTCAGGCGGTCCTCTTCGTCAAGTGTGTTACTAGCTGTTTTCAATTGTATAGCAGACATGCTGCCCAAGTACTATGTGACATGTTACCTACACTAAGTTGGAACATACCGATGTTCTACAAAGCATCCACTAAAGAAATATCTGGTACCAACTAGCAGTTGAATATCATCTTTAGCCTTGATAGATGCACAATTTTGATTACCAGCTCCCTTATATGAGAAGAAGGCTTTCAATATGTCACACTGTTATTGCTTAGTAGTGCCTATGTAGCTTTGCTGCGGTTACTAGGTAATTGAGCCCTTTATGGCAGCCCTTTTAATTGACGTACCTCTCTCGTTGGGATAAATTTCAAAATTATACTGGGTTTGAATTAAAAAATTTATTGTTAGCAACTGATAATTGTGCTATCCTTTCCTTTTTGTAACTGATAAATGTTTATTTCCTTGTATCTCTACATTTCTTAGTTATGTATATTACCTAGGCTGCATATTGCTAAGTTTTCTTTGGATACCAGAATTCTTCACCTGTATTAGATGGTCCCCAACTTATACCCAGCCATTATTTAACATCTTTTGTGCCTTTTATATTTGTATGTATCAAAATCATTCTTTTCTCTGCTAAATCCTTACGAGTCAAAACTATCCCGGGGAGCTCTGCTACCATTAACGAAGGGCAGCAGCCAACAAAGAGGAGTGATATTTCAAGAGTGAGCGAAACCTTGTGTGAATATTTCCAATCCTGTTCATACATGCTTCTGCAAGTTTGTCATTGTTAGAAGATACTTATTTCCCCTTTAGCGCCTTTCTGATAGAATCTATCTCTCCAACAATAATAACTCCAATAGTAATAAAAACAATAAAAATAATAATGTTAGAGATACCTTCTATAATGAGTTTTTTTTTTTGGATAAGTAACAATATATTCAGTGCCGCCAGGGGGCGAACCCAAAATACATTAGGAAACTGGTATCTAGCTAAGCAGCTATACAACTACCAAAGCTGTCCAAAAGTTCCAAAAATATATCCATTGAACCTATACTCTTATTATACTCAGGTCACAAAAATAATGTGTTTGGGATAGAAGCTTTAAGCTCAAACATTGGGTACTCTTTTGCTTCAGAAGCCATTGCTATTCCCCAAGGGGCTTACCTCCCAAAGCACTTTATTACTTCTCTTCCTTTTGTAAAAGGAGCAGCTCGGTAAAAGAGCCATTACCGATTATGCCTGACCCAAGACACGCCAGAGCAGAGAAAAGATCAAGTCCCAAAACAGCTTTGCCACCTAGCAATGCAATAGAAGATGATCAATGCTCTCCCCATCAGATTTACACATGAAGCACCAATTTAAATATATCCTTTGCCTCTTCCACCGGTTGTCCCCAGTGAGCGCTGCCCCCTGTGAGCATTGCGTTCAATGTTGCTTCCCAAGCGAAGAAACTCACCTTAAGAGGGGCATATTTCGCAAAACAGCCCTCTAGGGGAACACAGTACCTTCTTTAGATGTCAAATAACCTTAAAAAGATTTCATTGTGAATTTACCCGAAGAACTATGAGAGCCCAAAGGTCCCAAAGCACCCTATCCCCCACCCTTGGATCACACTAAACCGAGTAAAGACGACTGAAGAAATCACTAACCAAGCTCATCTCTCAGTCTCGGAAGTTCCTGCAAAACATAGGGTTACATGAAGCTACCTCACCACTGTAACTAAGATAATCTGCCACAGAGGACTGTTTGTTTACAGCCAACCTAAAAAGCAATGGAAATGATTTGATAAGTTCTTCCTCCCCGCACCACAAGTCGTGCCAAAACTGAACCTGCAAGCTACTTCCTACAGAAAGACGTACAAAATTTTGAAAAATAGCCAAACCATGGCTAATACCCACCCATAGGCTCACACCATAAGGGCCCCATTCCTTTTTGGCCACCATCCGAATTCCCCAACCCCATACACATCACAGCCGATCTCCATAAGGTACCATTTCTCGACAAGAATCTCCACAACAATTTACCAAGCAATGCAGCGTTATAGAGTCTTGACTTTTTTGTACCTAAACCTCCGAGTTGCATTGGTGTGCAAACCGGGTGCTACTTCACCAAATGGTACTTCTTCTCTTCTCCTTCACCTTCTAATAAAAAGTCCCGCTTAATCTTTCCTGCCTCTTGACAACAGAGATAGGAATAGTAAATAGAGACATAAAATAAATTGGTAGACTGGATAGGGTGTTTTTTTTAGCGAAGTAAGCCTACCCCATTAGAAATATCTTGTCTTTTCCACCTCGCCGATCTCCCTCAGATCATTCGATAGCCGGACCCCAGCTGTTGTACTTCTAAAAGAAGCACCCATAGGAAGACCCAAATAAGAGCAAGGAGGACCTGCAATCCCACAAGTGAAAGCCTCAGCCAAAATAATTCGTATCTGGCACTTCCCCCTGGGGACAATTTACTTTTGGCGACATTAATGCGAAGCACTGCACAAGCCTGAAAAACCAACAGTGGAATCCTCAAAAGCATGAGGTGAATCTCGTCCGCATCACAAAAGATCAAGGTGTCATCTAAGGAATGAGAAACTATAGTCCCACTCTCTCTTAAATCCCTGACTTTCGAAACCCCTAATAAAACCTCCGATTATAACTCGACCCGTCATCCAACAAAAGCCCTCCAGGACAATAAGAAAAAGAAAGGGAGAGAGCGAATCCCGTGGTCTTAAGCCCCTTAACGACGAAAAGAACAACCTGTTGGGGTACTATTCACTAGCACCGAGAATAGAGCTGTAGAAATGCAGAATTTTATCCATTTCCTCCAAGTTATCCCAAAACCCATCCTTTCCAACATGTAAGGAAAAATTCCAGTCTACGTGATCATACAATAGCCAATTTACGTGGCAATCCTGGGGAAACACACTTTATTCGAGAATCGACCCATTTGTTAGCA
This sequence comes from Escallonia rubra, assembly GCA_033065855.1. NCBI lineage: Eukaryota > Viridiplantae > Streptophyta > Magnoliopsida > Escalloniales > Escalloniaceae > Escallonia > Escallonia rubra. The sequence goes on along the minus strand of JAVXUO010000043.1, from coordinate 212,433 downwards.
ACAAGGACAACATCTAAAATTTCATGACCCCCTACAAAAGCATTTTGAGAGACCAAGAATAGGTTTGAATCTATTTGAAAGGATCTTTTAAAGGATCTTGTATACACTCCTCAAAAGACTAATTGGCCTTATACATCTAATGTCTTCTGCCCCCACTCTGCCGCCCTTTCTCTCTCCTTTCCTTTTGCGCTACAAAAGTAGCATTTCAACTTCGTACCGAAAAAAAGCAAGCAAAAATTCCAGCACATCCCTCTTGACCATCAACGAGAATCGCTGAAAAAAATGTTATTGTGAACCATCTGGACCAGAGGCTTTATCCCTGTTCATGCTTTTCAAAGCAATCACTACTTCTTCCTGAAAGTCTGTGGCTTCTTGACTGATCAATGAGAAGTCTAAATCGCCTAAAACAGGTCTGGAAGAGCATTCTCAATTAAAAAGCTGTTCATGAAGATCGACAATACCCCTCTTAATGTCAACCTCATCTGTGAATAACGTGCCGCTAATCTTGAGCTTCCCAATTTGATTCCTCCTCTTATGAGCATTTACCATTTTGTGGAAAAGTCAAGTGTTCTTTTCACCCTCTTTGATGTAAAGTACCTATATTTTTGTCTCCAGCTAACTTCTGCATGGCCACAAATCACCTGCCTAACTCAATCTTCAATTCCATCCTTCCACACACTTCATCCTGCACCAAATCCCTCTCCCCTTCCAGCGCATCTAGAATATGAATCTTATCCAGAGCACGAGCTATATGAAGCTCCACTTTCCCGAAGATCTCTTTATTCCAGTTGCGCAATCCTTCCTTTAGAGTATCTAACCTTGAGCAGGAGACATGTTCCAAATTTCTCAACTAGGTAAAAATTCCAGCTTCCAGCAGCAGGTCGATTAAGCACTCATTCCCGATGAGATCGTTAAATCCTAGCATAGACCAAGAAAAGGATGAACATCCCACCCTCTTGTGGGGGAAGCTAATAACGTTGAAGCCAACTGCAATGCACCATGGCTTATTCCAAGGATTGTGAGCTAACGAAAGCTGTATTTATGGCACCCTACTCCCCTCCACATAACCAGTACCATAAACCCTAGAACAAACCTAAGAAATATCATCCTTTACGTTTCTCAATAAACAAGAACTGGAGTGGAAACCTTTGATGACGTCTACCAAATCAAATAGTTGTCTATCCCACATGAGTGACTTGACTAATATTCCACCCCCCCCCTGAGGCATTCACTGCATCTAGAGAAACCCACCTCGCCTATCTTCTGCCTCCAACCTACCTGATAAAAAGCCTAAAAATAACCTCTTTTTAATCTCCTGCAAATAGACAAGATCAACTCTCCATCGTTTCAATGCCACCTGAACAATTCTTTGCTTATTCGTTAAGATCCCAAACATTCCAAGAAATTTGACATTGATTGGTCATAATCGGTCACCAGTTTATCCTCCAAAGCTAGCAACCCTCCTTTAACATTACCATGCTCATAATTAAAGGAGCATTCAAGCTTGTTTAACGCCCTCCCCCTAAGAATGCACGCACTCACCTTCTTTTTTACCACCCTCCCTGGTGCTGCTGCCGCCATAATAAGAAGACCTATTTATATCCAAAAGAAAATCCACAACTCTGTTCTCGGACCCTGCCATAGGTACCCCAAAACCTTGCCAAAACCCTTCGCTCTTCTTTTAACCCAAACTGATAACCCACACTTTTTCCTAGCTGTTTCAGAACTGGTGTAACCACATCTGACACCACTAGCCGCAAATTACTTTCCACGGACTTAACCCCCTGTTCTCTTCAAACTCTGAGGCACATCCATCTTCGCTTGGCCCCACCAACAAATCCCAAAAGGTGTGACCTCCCATTGAGCTGGAACTGAACTCACTGACCTTCTCCGCAACAGAATCAGCTAGCGCTGAGGAAACCTCTTTAGCCCCTGAACTTTATAAAACCTCTGCAAATGCACCTTGTTTCCTACATGCGTCGAATTACTGCATCAATTCCTGTTCCACCAAAATCTCCTCCTTGCCTCTACAAACTTCTGGCGAAAGAGAAAGAGATGAAGAAGGAAAATTATCCCGGAGCTTACCAGAAGTGGTTGCCCCTACAAGGGCAGGCTCTGACGTCGGGGAGCTCTCTCTGTCTTGTTGAGGCACAAAAGCAACTGATTTTGAGGCAACTTGAGGGCCTGACTCCAAGAAGATGGATTCCACCTAAGTGCTGGGCTCCCTTAAAATTAAAAAACTGAGAACAAACGGGTTCCTCGTAAGAAATAGGTCCTAGAGGCTCATCTCGATAATTCATACGCTTAGGGATCCAAAAGGACACCGCCTTCTTAGGAGACCCAGATAAAATAGACAATTCGCTAAACCCATGAGACAGCCTTATTCTTTCTATCTACTCCGCATGATCCATGTCTACTTAATATGCGCCTATTATTCTGCCACCTATGAGAATGCCGAGCATCCTACGTGTTAACCTTATCCCTCCTTTCTCTCTGTACATCACGTGTTCCACTTTTGCTGAAACTATGACTGTCCTGCTCCCGCCTTACTGTACAACCTCCTTTGAAGCCCAAATGCCTAGGAGGTGTTGGCTGCAACCAAGTTTCTCCCTCGGCAATTGGAAATCAATCCCTTTCTTCAATACCATTCTCTCCGGCTACAAACTCGCAAATTTCCATCCATAATGGCACATGAAAAATCCTTCTACCAACACCTATGACCACCCTTGCTGGAATAGCTACCATAGCGCACCAAGTTTTTAGCCCATTGCAAATCATCTATACCCGTAGTCTTGTTATCAATTGAAACAAAACCACCACTTTTGTAGCCAGTTGCCTTGAACACATCCCTGCACCACATATAAAGAGGAAGCCCTAAAGCTCGAACCGAGACTAAATAGGAGAAACATCCTTCTTAAAGCAAGCAAAATCGGGGTACCACCTTCCTCAATGGAATTCCATTACAGACTCCCTTTTTAAAATTCAAAATGCGGCTGACCTCCACCTTTGATGGAAATTCGGAAAGATAGTAAGAACCATTAACATCCACCACCGAACTCCACCGGCCACCTTTCATCTTTGGTTGACCCATTCCTGGATAACCGGGATCTCAGACTGAAGCTTCTAGAGGCGACCCAACAGACAACATCCCAAGAAGGAAACCTGATTGGTCAACGTGCGCTCTTCTGCCACCAAGTCCACACCTCCAACTTTCTGCCCTCCCGACAATTAACATGCAGATCTGGCCAAGAATGGATATGGGTTGCCTCAATATAGGAGGCAAAACAAGGAACCTTGACGGATTCACCGCTGTCCAAAAATCTACCCATTTAACAGCCATCCTTCTAACCCGCTTCAGGATCTACCTCTGATTTACAAATGAACATATGGTACCCGTCATCTCTAAGCTCTATGCAGTGGGAAAGAGCCGTCTCTGTTTGCCATCCTCTCCACGTCGACCCGCCGGGTTCTGCCCTCTAACCCCTTGAAAAAGCGTCTCGATCCAGTAGATGCCTTCACCAAATACCTGCAGACCCATCGAAGTTCATTACTCAGTAACTCAGTAATGAACTCTCACAGATCCGACCCCTCCCTCTCTCAACAAGCTTAACTGCTAATATGTCAAGAAGTTCCCTGGACAGATCGAAGGTCTTCCACGTGATTTGGAAGATCTCCTTACCCCCCATCATCCAACAGCATCTTCGAATGATTCATTAAAGGAAGATGTGGTATAAAACTTTTAGAAACTGTTGGCATTGCTTGTTGTGGGTCTGTCGCCCGACGTCTCCGGTAAGGAGTCGACCGCTAGAACTACTGGTCTTAGAGCCAGAAATAAATAGGCTTACTCTTTCTTCACTTGAATCAAAATGCCAATCCGAACTGATTGGTGTTTTGTTTGAAAATTCTATAGACTACTTAGACCAACCATGGAAATACTGAGAGATTAAGGGACTGATCGCTAAGTGAACTCAAATATGTTCCCCATCGACTTCAATCCTATTATAATCGACTTCTGGGGTATTCGGAAGGTGTAACCTAGGCATCGAAAAAGGGGCCTGATACTTTAACTAGAGGAGTGACCCATTGGTTCACCAAACTCTGACCCAGCGTCACACGGTCTCCAGGTCCGAAGGATTAGCAATTTGCTGCTTTAGTCCACTCAGCTATCTCTCCCTATTGGAAAAGATAATTGCTATCTTACATTGCACATGAATTAAGAATTGAAAAAAGTCTTTCTTTCTCTTTGCTCATCTCTTCTTTATATTATATAATATGTACAGCTTTTGTCAGCAATTCCATTTAAGTGATAAAGTATGGGCTCAAAAGATCCAATATAAAGAAAAGTAAAGCAAGACCTCGTTTATTTGTGATTGGAAGTTTTCCGAATCCAGCAGATCTCTTGGTGGAGCTTAACGTAAGAGAGAATTCATGATCCTTCTTTTCAATTTCGGTCACCGGTCGTCGCCGAATGTTAGCTGGTGGTCGCCGGTCGCCATTGGTGGTCACTCTTTTCTATTCGACTCTCTTTTTGCTTTAGCTCTACGAACTTCAACACCAAGATCCTAGATTTTTCGATGGTCTCTGGTTGTTGCCAGTCGTAGCTGGTGGTCGCCGTTGTTGCCTTCGCCACCACTCTCACTGCCATCGCGAAGCTCGTTGCCCTCGCTGGTGGTCATCCTTCTGAGACGACATCGTGGGAAGGTCGCTGGCCGATCTTTTGCATCATTTGCTGGTGCCAACAACGATCCCTTTCCCTAGGAAGCTCATAGTTATCAATACGTATCGGTAGCGGCCGTACCGGTCGGTGCTTACCAGTTTTGCCTTCTATCGATACGGTATCCCTTTACATTTCGTACCACTCCAAATACCACTCTGTACCAGTTGTACCAACGGGTACAAGTGATACCGGCCGAGATATTAACCGGTTTTTTTAAAAATGTGAAAATTACAAATTTCGTTCGAATTTAGTAAATTGACCATAAAAAAAGTAAATAAAAAAAATTCTAGATTTTATTATATTAATCAAAGCCTCGTAGCCTCTTCCTCTCAACATTCAATACAATTTGTAAAATCTTTCCTGGCAAGTTTTCAATCTCGAACACAATTTTTAGTTTGCTTTTACTTTTCCTTTTAGCTTTGAATTACTTCGTAGCTGGAAGTTCCCATCATATTTTTTCATCTATATAATGTAGTGCTTTACACACACAATTCTTGAACCCAAAAACGCTATTCTTGAACAAATAACTTATTCTTCTCTAAGAATCTGCCAATGAAATAGTTGACAAGGAGGATAATTTTAGATGATATAATTCAATTAATAAGCTATTTGTTCCTAATGCTAATGTAGGGAAACAAACTGCTTTTTTGAGAACAAACAATTTACTTGAAAAATGAGATAATTCAAGCTCTAGAGGAGCTATCAGGGATGAGATATATTATATATGGATATATTTGATGAACAATTCGAGATGGTACCGATACCAGTACGTACTATTTCGTGTTGTGATATTTGAGAGACTAAGGGATAGATTCTAGAGAAGGGAGATGAGAGAAAAGGAGGAATTCTAGAAGAGACTTGTTGGTCATTAGATGTAACAGACAAGCCTTTTCAACAGTCATTGAACATGGTTCTTAATTGTTCTGTTGCATCAGAAAGGTTGTGTGAGGAGTGACAGATACATGCTAATGTTTGTACTCAGCTTATTCTCACGTCTTGAAAGTGGTTCAAAATGGGTGCTTGCAATCATATGTTTTTCAAAACTTCCTTGTTGACCTTTACCTCTTTGAATAATGCTTAGCAAAATAATAATATAAGAATCTTGATCATTAACGTAGCCGAGATAGTAGCAGGTTATGATAAGGGAAAATGACATCCCGCATAATTCTAATTTCTTGCATCAAATGAATTATATTTTCATTGGTTAATTTTGATATAGCTGTCAAACTTCAAAGCTTGTCAAAATTGACTAGACTTGTTGCTTTTGATCTTCAGGGTCGCTTTGAGATCATCTCTTTATCGGGTTCCTTCTTGTTGTCAGAGAGTAATGGTAATCGCAGCAGAACAGGTGGTTTGAGTGTGTCCTTGGCAGGTTCAGATGGTCGAGTTTTGGGTGGTGGAGTTGCCGGAATGCTATTGGCAGCAACTCCAGTACAGGTCTGTCTCTCTCTTCCTCTCTTCCTCTCTGTCTCTCACTCTCTCTGTCTCTCTCCCTCACGTCTTATTTTTATCAGGTGATAGTGGGGAGCTTCGTCGCAGATGGGAAGAAAACAAAATCTGCGCCGTCTTCAGCACCACCCCCCAATATGGTTAGTCCTCCTTCTGATGGCGGCGGCTCAAGTGGTGGTTCAGCTGATGAGAGTGGGAGTAGTCTGCGGGAGCCAGTAACCTATAGTAATGCTAGCGAAAGCATGCCTAATATGCAGCCATATCACAATATTGAGTGGCCACAGTTGAATATGCATTGACGGTACATTTTCCGAGCGAGGACTATTGAGGTTAGAGATGGACTTGCAAGTGCTAACAAGCAATATAGTAGGAGCTGTTCTTTCAGATTATAAACCCAACTTTTAGGTTTTTTCTCTTCTTTAGGTTATCGAACATGATATCGCTGAATGTGGGGGCATGATTTCTGTCACCCCCATTTCTTAGGTTCTTACATTCTTGGTTTAAATGTCATATTCCTTCATGACTGTCGGATATGACTTCAGTTGTAAACTTATTCTAGGAATTTCTAAATGCAGCTGAGAGCGCTCAACTGAGCGGATGCGATTCAATCACGAGCAAAATTCATTGTAATAAGTAGTGACAGAACAAAAGGAAAAAATGAGACCACAAGCATCAGCCAGCTTCTGCTGCTAGAGATGCTGACTCTTTGCATCCAGCGGGTTCTTGCGGCTTGCTTTTGTGCCAATACGTCGCTGCTTGGCCTGATCTCCGATATGTTGCGCAAAAATCTATGCTGTTAATATATGATAATAAATCAAGAGCCTTCATCATGGAGGCACTTGTTTTACTTTTTGAATGATGAAGGCTCTTACTACCACAAGTCTTAAAATCATTTGCACAAGGCATTACGGGAGACCATTGTGTCCATATTTCATGTACCCTTCTGCTTACGATGGTGGATGAATTAATTAATAGCTGTGGAGAAGACAAGATCATCGTTTGAGCCGCTGTGAGAAGTGAAGAACCCTTCTGCTTACCATGGTGGAGTTGCAGTCATATGGGATCGCCGCCGTAAGGAGTTTCACGCTAGTATCAGTGTTAGTGGTGGCTCTCATTGTTTCTCCAGACATAGGGAAACAGATGCACGGTTTTAAGAAGGAAAATGGGTTCAAGCGATTCCACCATTGAGCTTTAACAAGTGGTGGTGTTGCGATCTATTTTGCCATTCAGCAAGTTTCAGTTGTCTAGTATCGACGAACAAGGAAATTTCGGCACAAGAAATTTTTGAGTCGAAACAACTCATTGATGATATTTCTCGCCTATCTCATTCAATTGAGCTAGCCAAGATTAACTTTAACTCGCAATAAAAAAAAACCCGGACGATGTAACGCAACAGTCACTCTTCAAATCCACTCTGACGTTCCTAATTGCAATTGCTTAGCCTCGGAAGATATCAATTTAGCGTTCTCCGTTAGTTTCAATAAATCAAATGGTAAAATTGGTAATTGGTCTTTCCTGCTGGCAAACTTCAGATTACTACACGACTAGTGCAAAAGGATTGTTATTAGTAACAAAGTGGGCAAAAGAAAAGAACATCATTCATATTAAAATACTGACAAACTCATCTTATTTAATTTCTTAGATAACAGACACTGAGGAGATCACGGATATGACAACACATATTATGTATGACTTTTGCTATCTACTTACAGACTTTCACCAGGTAAGTCTCTACAGGACTACGAAGGCATGATTAAAAGAAGTTAGATCTTTAGCCACTTTTGCATACCATGCACGCATTGACGTCCACCAGGACTGGTATATGACTTGATGTGGTAACAGATCTTATGTTCCTATTTTGACTAGCCAAATCTTTTGTAATATGTAATATATTTTAGGCCCTCGAAACAAACTTATGAAAATACTGTTTTATTTTAATCATGGCCTGTCATGATTGTAGAAAATTAGTTATTGTAAGCACCACTGTATGCAAGCACCATACTACGATAAAGTGTTACTATCCCTTTATCAATACTAATCTCCTTTTCTACCAAAAAACAAGGATGATGAATCTCGACTCACTTTAATATTGGGCAACCTCAGGATATTGATCCTCTCAAGGAAGTAATAGTCAAATACATCGAGTTTGCACTATCCTCATGTTCTAAACGATTCCAGATAGACCAGACAGAAATGAAAAGGTCGAAAGAAAAGGAGAATTAAAAAAAAGCAGGGTTGTTACAAAAGTAATGCATAAGGTGATCTGTTCATAAAAATGGTAATTAAGATGCTAGAAAGGGCAAGGGAGGATGGGAGATTGAATGTAGTATGTGTGGGGTTTGAACTTTGGATCTTGATGGGCAAGTCCACTCTTTCGCAGTCAAGATAGGATGTTGATGAGGAGTAAATGATGTGGGGGGGTCTGTATAGTTTGCATTCGTGAGAGAGGGAGGAGGTGGGGAGAATTGGAGCAGATTGGGGTATGTCCATGTGGGGAGTTGCACTTATGGTTTACTCCTTCGGGATGTGAAAATTGCTCTCAACCGATTATTGCTTATGAGTTTGAATGTGGTAAGCTCAACTACGGTGGAATTTGCTCTTAATATGTTCCGTCGTATCAAAAACTCATTATTTGTTCAACAGTCCAGGACTATAGCACAAATTTGAATGGGATAATATCATTTTACTCCCCTGAACTATTCCCGTTTTGTTATTTTGGTCCCTGCATTTTAAAATTCGTTAAATCAGTCCCTGTACTTGTGCCGTCATCAATTTAGTCCCTCCCGTTAGCATTTCTGTTAAATAATGAAAAAATATGGGATAATACCATTTTAGTCCCTGAACTATCCCCGATTTTTTATTTTGGTCCCTGTACTTTAAAGTTCGTTAAATCAGTCCATTTACTTTGCATCGTCATTAATTTAGTCCCTCCGTTAGCATTTCTGTTAAAACTCGGGGTATTTTAGTCAAATAATGAAAAAATATTTCATATATCTTCCATTTCTGCCGTCCCCCAACCCACACCACCCCCCCCCCCCCCCCCGACCGCCTTTCCACCATTGCTACCACCACCATAAATCAACCATCACCACCAGCTGTTCGATCACCACCATTCTCAGCCACAAGAAGACATGTTCATCATACCTGTCATTAACCCCCCACTCTCCCCCATTCTTCTTCCCCCACATCTGCTGCGACCACCGTAAATCAACCATCACCGCTTCTGCCTTTTCTTTAGCAATTGGTGGAATGCATAAGCCCTCCATAGAGATGGGTGACCTTTCTGGGTTTCCTTTGCAGATTCTTGTCATTTTTCGTTACAGATCTGAGAATGGAAGGAATTGGGTGGGCTTCCTAGTTTCCTTTGCTGTAATTGAGGTGTTGGTGTTGAGAGGGAGGAGGAAGGGTATGTTAAATCAGGTAAGAGATGTTCCATGTGGTGAGTCATATGTAATTGTAGTGGAAGATGATTGATGGGTTTAGTTTTAAAGGGATGAAATTTGGAGTTCATGATTTTGGTGGTGGCTGCTAGGATGGAGAAGAGAGGGAGGAAAGGAAGATGGGGAAGGGAGAAGAGAGAGAAATGTAAGGGGGAGAGGTTGAGGACTATAAGGTTAGGGCTTGACAGAAATATCCCTAAATTTATAACAGAAATGCTAACGGAGGGACTAAATTAATGACGATGCAAAGTACATGAACTGATTTAACGAACTTTAAAGTACAGGGACTAAAATAAAAATGTGGGGATAGTTCAGGGACTAAAATGGTATTATCCCATATTTTTTCATCATTTAACAGAAATGCTAACGGGAGGGACTAAATTGATGACGGCACAAAGCTTATGAGTTGAATGTTTAACGAATTTTAGAATTTGCAATATATAACAAAACTCATTATTTTGTTCAACAGTCCAGATATTATCCCAATTTGAATATATCGTACAACACTTTCTCAAACACTTTTAGCAGAAGATCAAATGCAGTACTTTTTAAGTTCACGCATTTCATACTTAAAAAGAAAGTTACGCATCGACTATATAAATATATCTGCTTTATCTGAGAAGAAATGAATGGCATTTGAAAGCACAAGAAATGAAGAAGAAATCAATGGACAAAGTACCAAACCAATGCCAATTGTCAAGTGTCACCGACCGGAGCGTTTAGTTTAGGTTAGCTTAGCTTAGCTTTAAACCTAAACAAAAGCTGGGTACCTACAGCTTTGACACTGTCTAAAATGGCACAAAGGCCCACACGGGACGGCTACGTATACTTGCCTCCACCCTTCTCACCCAAGACAAAACTAGTTTGTTTGGTAATACATACTAGTTAGGAAAGGAAAGTAGTAGGTGATCCGTATATTTTTGTTTTGTGTTTCACTCTTATTTGAACGTATAAAATCATCGATCATCTATAGATGTTATCACGCATACATGGACCGAAGATGCCACTTTTTGGTGACCTCTTTATGGCCGTTCACTTGATTCATAAGCTATATTCGAGTCATGAGAGATTAGTCGGACCTCTTGGTTTTAGGCAAAAAGAAATTCAAAAGAAGAAGATGAATAATTGGTACAAAGCGATTTTGCTACTAAAGGAAGGAAAATAGGAGTTTGTCGATGAACGAAAGTGCATAACTAATCTAAGCTTTGTCTTGGTGTTATTTGTTTCGTAACAATGAAGCACACAAATGCTATATTTTCACTCTTTTAAGCTGTTTATAATTTTTCTGTCACTAAAAGTCAAAAGTTTGTCGTTGACACACCTTTAGCAAAAATGATGCCAACATAACTAAGCTGAATCTGAAAATAGCTCTCCCCTTATGTAAAGAGAAAAATATTAACGGCTTATAAATCTTATTATAAAATTTGCACTGCTTGACCATTTTATTTACAAATACTTGAGAGTGTCTATTGCTGGAGTACGGCAATATCATATGCTTTGATCTTTATTTCCTTTTTTTTTTTGGGTCTGAATAGTAGAATTACATTAATATGAAAGGTAACTGCCGCTTCTTTTTCGCTTGCGATTGAAGCGGACGAAATCAGTGGACCTCGTTAACGGCCAACATGGCTACCAGAGCAATGGCTCTGTACTAGAATGGTTTGCCGATGAGAATTCTGTTGCTGCTTTTAATTTGTTTTCTTTGCTTACTATTTTGGTAGCTACAGAGATTAGAATTTGTTTTGGCAAAGACAATTTGTTGGAAGCATCACTTTTGTTTCATTTTCTACTATTTTTGAAATGTTATTTTTTGATGATTATTGCTTCCTCAGAATATGAGGGTCCGTGACAAATAATAGAAAGAGTCGGCCGTACATGAATATTTGACACGCTTTACTAACAATTCAAGATGGGTGTAATAAAACCGTTAAAGTCTGATATCCAATCAAAAAACATAGTCATGAAAAAGAAAAGTCCATCTATAATTAATGTGGAACATTAACACCCGCTCAAAGTGCACTAAATTTTTTAATTTTCTCGTTTACCAGCGCGCGAGCGAACAGTGGGAATTGCCCCCACTTCACCGCGCTCCAGACGCGTCTAGAGACCACTGTGGCCTACCATGTCTCTATCACATTCCAGTTCCTACTACGAATAGATGCTTCCTCACTCCAACGGCTCTCTTGCCACGAAAAGCCTGCATGACAACTGCAAACCACACCACACCACGTTCATCGCAACAACATTATACATGTCCAAACAAATTACGACTTTCTTTGTGTATATATCATCACCCTCATTAGCCGTTGGCTGGCCAATTCAATCCGTTTCAATCATAAAAACCTTCGCTTTGACTCCCATCACACGCAAAACTACACGCAAATTAGTCCAAAGTTCCCATGACATCGCCATTTCTTGTGTGTATATATACCCCATTTGCTTTTCTTTTCAACTAGTCTTTGGAGAACACAAACTCCATGGCCTGCTTGATCCTGCCAGTTTCAATCTTGAGGAGGGGGTGCGGCTCGGCGTCGCGGCTGGGCTACCGGCGTCTAGACGACGACGTTTATGGGGATTCGGACGGTCCGGTGACGGTGGTGGTTGGGAAGGAGAAGAGGGAGTTCTTGGTGGACCGTTTTGTGCTAGAAGAGAACCCTTTCAGGCTTTTGATGGATATGGTGAGGAAGGGGAACAAGGGAGGGGCTGATGCAAGGAGGGGGGAGAAGAGAGTCATTTTTGTGGACGTGGACGCGATATTGTTCGAGCACATGCTGTGGTTGATGCAGAATGATTGTTCTTCCTTGTTTAAGCTCAATCTCAAAGAGATCATTGACTTCTATGCTCAAGATTTCTAGAGTTTAAGGTAACTCGATCACTTGTTGTATATTTCGGAGTTACATTTTCCGTTTCTTTAAGCGGAAATAAGTAAGTTTCATGGTGTATATCCTATGTATCATGATCAATATAGACACTCAATATTCATAGACTTTTGACTTTGGTAAAGGTGAGTTTGATAACCGTCGGCCATTGGATCTTGGAATTTTTGTTGTTGTTGAGCGGCCATGAGATAAAAGGCAAAAAAAAGAAAAAAAAAAAAAAAAAAAGGAAAAGAGAACAAAGAAGGGCAAAGTAATTTGAATATTGAGGGTTTCTCTTGAAAAAAGGAAAAGCTTGTCAACTAAACATGCTAGAAAATGTTGGATGGTTCCAAGAAGAAATGGGACCATTCACGACTATTGGGTTTAACATATAGTCGTAAATTAGCGCCCTTTTGGTCGGTGTTCTGTCTTTATTGGCCTTCCGAACGTTTGTGTCGTAATCATGTGGCGCTCTTTATGGTCATCTTTGATAACTTCCACTTATATATGTTCACGAATTACAATCGTTATCACGCGGTGTTCCGATCTCCAAACAATTAGTTTACTGCAAAGCAACCAAGAGTGCTTATTATGATTGTCTAGGATTACTATTGAGGAGTTCAAGAGGGTCTTTCGCCCCGATTAAATGTGATCTATTGGAAAGTATGGTTGTGCTGCACCAAATTACAAGGGTAATATCAAATTATTAGCAAAAGATAGCAGATAACAAAAGGAATTAAAAAAAAATTAGCGGATTTTAATAAGAGTGAAAGCCGCGGTAGGTAGGTAACCTTATTCGTTGTCCTTGGAGGTGCCCTCGGACGGACTCGCGTATGAGATGCTTGGTATAAGCAATAAATTGTACATAACAAAAAAAATAAGAAATAGCATTACTGCGTGGTGACAAAAACCGACAAGGTAAAGACCTTTATATAGTACTGCGTAGCAGAAAAGGGCAAAAAAAGTCAAGGGAAAGAAGAATCAATTAAGTGGGTGATTAAGCAATCAATTAATTAAGGAATAAATTATAGTTGTTGATGATCCAACTTGTGATAACAACTAATTACAGTTGTTGATTCCCAACTTTCAAGTTATGACTGGAAAATTGGAATGAAGAATAACATCGGGCGACCTACACAATTGCCAAGCTCGGGCTCGTGCCTGGTCAAGCAAGGCGTGGATTTAATTGTGAAACGGGTCTTACACCCCACATGCATATGGAGTACCCATTCTTAATTGACTCGCGTCTGCTATATATTATGCCTCAACGGGATATACCGGCTCTTAATTGCCATTATATAGTTTTTACGTGGATCTCGGTATGCTTCATGTGAATGTCAATGTAGAGAAAAATGGAACGTGTGGACGACAGTATCTTAACTCGAAGGTTTAAGATACAACATCGCATGTCTATTTTGATGATTTTGAAAAAAATAGCTACACTTCTAAGGGTAAACACGTATCCACCGGCAAACAGTGGTGAATCATAGAAAGAGCTGGGGGGGACCATGGTCAGCTCCCCATTTTTTTTTAAAATAATGGGTAGTCGTATTTAAAATATTTGTAAAAACACCATTGTATTATAAAATTAGTGTATTAGAGTTTCTTTTTGTTGTGTTTTTGACTTACCACTGGCCCGTCAAAGTCTTTGTCTTTCTTTTTTCCTTGCTCTATCTTCATTCTTCGGAATTCCAAATTTCAAATCTTCAGATTAACAAGAAACAAGAATAGATCAATGTTAACTTTTTTTAGTATAGATTTTTATACTTATATTAATCTATACGTGCACTATTGTGATTATATAATTTAATAATCATGATACTAATACATATCAGAAAAGTTATACTTATCTGAAAAGTTACGTTTCGTATGTTTCCTTGTTTTTTGAAACCTTGATGAACTACTTATACATTTAATATTTTTTAATTTTCATGTTTTATGTGAACTTGAACCTTACGAATTCTTTTATTTTATCCGTCATGTTTTTTATGACTTTTTGGTCTCCCCGGTTACACTTTCGGAGATTGCCTATGTCGGCAGAGTTAGTGCCATCGTTATCTTAACCTAGTTAGAATCTTTCTGGAACACCGGGACATCTGGTACATCGATTACTTATGCCTATGGTACCCCTCAGGTACTTCGAGATACTGCTCAATATATTCCATCAGGATTACGTGCATGATTACTAACTCTACCAATAGTGCATGCAATACCTGGACATGAGTGACAATTAACCATACAAAGCAATTAAAATGAGTCGTCGTTTGCTTTTAAAATTTATAGTGACAATCTTTTTTCACAAGAAAACATATAGTACCGTTTTTCTATTGTAACTGTACAACAGATGATCCTGATCTATTAAAAAAGTTTGCTTTTTATTTCCATTATTGTAACTCTCTAGGAATTTCAAATGCGTTCATATTCATCACCTTAAGAATTGGGTTCAAACTTTTGCCAACAACTTCTCATCAATGGACACTCCTGACGTATACGACGGAGCGCATGCTGCTATAAGATTGCTTTTAAGCTACGAAGACTAGCTTGCCATTTGATTAAGAAGATTCGATAACTGACCAAAGCGGTTCTTCTTTTTTATCAACCCCCACCAAAACACACACAAAATCACAATCTTTGATAAAACTTTAAATAAAATGAAATTAGAAGTTCTCAGAGCATTGTCAAGTCAATATTTGGTAGGCTTTCACGCATGGGCCAATGTTGGTTTGGGCTCAGTTCAAGCTCTAACTGAGCTCTTACTAATCTTGGACTTCTTAACTTCATCTCCCCCCCCACAAGCCCTTTTAATCTCTCAGGCTGGGCATGTACGCTTGATATGGGCTTGGACGCCCCATCTCCATATTATTAATGTCCAAACTCACCCTTCTCGATTCTTTTTCTACCGACTAATTTCTACGAGACAATATGATCATTGTACATTCATCTCATATATAATTTGTCATCTTTTAATTACGGGTGGCATCTCACCATTTTATATGCGTGAGAATATTCATTAACGACTGACAACTGATCCTAAAGTTTGCCCAGTATCTGAGTTTACAGCCCATCACATGCCTTTTCAACCACAAACTTGAAAATTTTGTCTTTTTGGACGGAGTTGTTTTTTCTTTTACTTTAAAGGAATGTGCATTAAGGCATAAGTTAGTCTTTGGATAAACACCTTCTACAAACCATAATATCACCTTACAATTTTCAATTTCTCACCAATGGATTGTACGGTTTGAGTTATATCTTGGTTGCCATAAATTAATGTTTCTCTCTACAAGTTTTTAACCTTAGCTCTTCTTGCCGATGTATTAAGAGGGCAATCGAAGTACGTCCCCGACCCCTCTCTCTCTCTCTCTCTCTCTCTCGAGCGCACACATGCACACAAGGATACCTCGTGTGAAGTATATAACTAGTGAAGTGAAACCGTAACTGGAGTTAGCCCTTTTTGCTTGAGCTCTGATCACATTTGAGGGTGTCTATACTGGCAAACAATAAATCATAAGGACATTTTCCATCTCATCTTGAAGTAACAGACTAATTTGTTTGCCCAGTTCCATTGTTGCAGTTAACCAACTGTAAACTCATTGTTAGTACCATGGTCACCGGTTTGGTAGAAACTTAAGCTATCTTTGGAGCAGCTTCAACTAATTTATGACCCGTTAAAATAAACAAAACAACAATTCACGAGGATTACACTTCTAGAAAGCATACCAGCTCACCCAGAAACTATATATACTTCTAATATTTCTATACTCATCACAATTCATTATGGAGTGCCAAATTGCAACAGTACAAGCTCACAAAATATCAGTCTAGCATTCTCAATTAGTTTCAACAAAGTAAATGGTAAAATTGAAATTGGACTAACCTACTGGCGAGATGATGGGTATAGGTGTGGCTCGACAGCATTCTCAACCTTGGCCTCAGATCATTGCACGGCTATGGCAAAGGGATTGTTACCAGTAATAAAGTGGGCAAAAGAAAAAAAGCATCCTACACATTAAAATACCGACAAACTCATCTTCTCTACTTTCTTAGATGACGAATATTCATAAATATTCATAAGGTACTATGATAAGGTGTACTATCCCTTTATCAAAATATTATTCTCCCTTTCTAATTCATAAGTGGGGGTGCATTAAGGCGCAAAAAGCTCCTCGAGCCTAGGGCCTAAAGGCTAGGTACACCCCTACTAAAAGCAAGACACAACGTATATAAGTACACAATTTCGTAAAACATATATAACACATTATAGCAAGTGTGGCAAACTTTCAAACAAAAACGAACCTCTTCCAATTATGATTTGTGAAATCAGGTCTCTAAAAGGAATCCACTTGTAAACAAAGTGGGTTGGTACACTTCAATCTTGAAGAAGGAGAGGAAGAAGCGGAAAAAGAACAGATGGGAGGAGAAGGAAGCGAGGCTAGCTATATATTGAGCGCCATTCCTTTAATCTTTTTGCTAAAATTAAAAAATAAGAAATCCCCTCTTATTTTAGGATATTTACATTTTAATTAAGACGACGTCTGATTTTTTAAAATTTTCCCAATTGGGAAATATTAGAACTGCATTTCATATATATAACCGGTTGGGGGGGGGGGGGGGTGGGGGGAGAGAATCAAACTCGGAACTCGAGCCTGTAACTCTTAATCAGCCCACACGTAAAAAAGCTCATTGCACCCAAGGAAAGTGAGTAGCAGGAAAATGAAACATGAATGAACATACCGTTTCATTCTTGCTAATCGATTAATAGAAATACAAAGCTTTCGTTCCTAGTTTTTTAACGATAGGAACTACGCATTAGGAACATGAAAAATTTTGGTTACTATCTGAGTTATAGGAAGATACTTACAATATCTATGACAAATTGTCGTCAAATATCTTTAGTAACTTTATTTAATGACGCTGAAAAATGATTTTAAGAATTATTGATGAAAGTATTAACAGAAAAGTCACTGAAAATATTTAGCGATCACTAGTAGTCGTTACACGGGAGGGTAAATATATGGTATCTTTCCAAAATTTGGACAGTGGCAAAATTTTTTCCGAAGAAACAAACCTTTTCTGTTCCTACTAACGACACTGGTACGAACCGATAAAACTGTTCCTACTTTAAGAAAGTAATAAACCAAATAACTTTACTTTGTTTTATTCCTCGATCGTCTTCTTCTTCTTCTTCTTCATCTTCTTGTGCCTCTTTGCCAAGTCCCCACAACTATCCCCGTAAATCTAAGCTCCACCACCAACCCGAGCACCACCAGCCGGCACAGCGGCACTAGGTTCTCGGCGTTCTCAAATGTTCCCCTTCCGTGTCTCCATAAATTCGTCGCTGCGCCACCATTAAGGAAAGATCTGCACCTCGGACCACCGTACATGGTCTCTTCTTTTCTTCCCTCTGAAATCCTTATTTCCTTATTGTCTGATTTCAGGGCTATTTATAGATAGCCTTTGGACATATTTTTCGTGTCCATGTCTTCGGTTAGGATTTTAGGGTTGCAATTTTGATATGCAGGGTGGGAATCAAAACCCAACCTGTCACCATCCGCTGTCACTGCCGCTCCATAACCACCGCCGTCGCTTCAGCCACTATCTCGCACCAACACCCTCCATCACTGCTGCCGCCACTTGGCCTCTCACTTCTTCGATTTTTGATTCAATAGCCATGGAGGTAAACTCGATCTCCTCTTTCAATTCTTTTTCTACTTTCAAGTTTTTAAAATAAGCAATTGTGTCTTGTGATAATGCGAGAATGCGTTTAGTGGATGCTTCTAGCAATTTCTGCATTCTCACATATGCAGCATATGTGAGAATGCGTTTTCCGCGCCTTCAATTTTAATTAGGGTTTGTACTTAAGTGGATACTTGGGGCTTTTTGTATTGAGTTCAAATGAGGTCTAGAACTTTTTTATAATTTTTGTCAGTAAAATTTATAAGAAAAATAAATTGAGTGAAGTTTAAGCAGGTTGGGCTCAGATGAGATTCGCGAGTCTCTCTTGTATTCTGGACTTGTAAAGGCAAGTGGTTGACCTAGGTAAGTTGAACATTACACTGGACAGGAAGCATGTTTGCTTTTCATTGCAAGCTTGCTTGGAGTTTCATTAGAGGCATAGGCAAATATGTAGTCGAAGTATGGGTATCCTTCAAGACAAACTGATCAAAGAGGCTCTCACTGACGGATAGGTGTAGTTCGATGACTGCCTCCCATATAGTTTAGAACTCTCATTGATTATACTTATGGGATTGTGTTTGCACTGCCGGGCAAACTCACAATCAATTGGTGCGCCGACGGCACAATCGATTAAAAGTGTGAGATCTTTTTTGCTCCTAGGGCCTGAGGACTTTTCCGAAAATGGAAAATGAAGACAAAACGTAGAAAGTAGAAAGATTGCGCGCCCATAAATGACAAAGAGAGCTTTCGATTGATTGCAAATGTTTACACATGAATGTTTTCAAGCCTAGAAACTAAATTTCCTATCGAAACAAAAGCCTCTAAACTAAAGAAAGAAAAAAGACTTGAAAAAGTCTTGATATGTCTGGTTGATTGTTATTTATACTAAAGGCTTTGTAGAAAATAACTACCATTACAAGACAAACTATCCACTTAGAGATAAACTACCCACTTAAAAAATAACCACCCACTAATAAGTAACCAACCCCACTTATCCCTTATCAATAAGACACATTTTCAGAAGTTGGTTTCTTTCACTTCTTGAATCTTCTATTATCTCTTCAGAAATAATAAAAAGTAAATGTCATTAGTGACATTTAATCAAAGTGAACTTATTAGTGAGAAAAGATATTTTATGGTACAAACAATATTGCCTACCTGACTCAAGCAATTGAATACTTGTAAATTGCGAAGAATCATCTTTTAAAGGGCTAGTATTTTCTCACTATTGATAAACTTTCACGATCGATATATAGCCTTTCGTGATCAATAGCCTTTCATTATCCATAGCCTTTCAAGATCGATAGCCTTATACGATCGATAGCATTTCACGATCGATAGCCTTGTACGATTGATAGCCTTTCACGATTGACAGTCTCTCACTATTGATAGGCTTGTACTTTTCACTGAAGAGTCATATTTTTTAAAGGGAAAGTATTTTTTCACTATCGATAGACTTTTACGATCGATATATAGCCTTTCACGATCGATAGTATTTCATGATCGATAGGCTTTCATGATCGATAGGCTTGCATTCTTCAAAGTGACAGCATTTTTGCTATCTATCAGCCATCGATTGGCTTTTGCTCTCCATATACCGGTGTCAATGACCATAGTTGGCCGAGCCACTAAACAAACCATGACCATTTTTTGTCAAGCTACTAACCAAATGAAGACCATTTTTGGTCAAGCCATTAACCCAATCAGCATATAAAATGGCTACTGATAAGCCAATCGATTGAGCATTTTTTAATTCAAAGTGTATGGATAAAAATAAAACAAATAATATTTGACTATATTTGCAGTTCTTAATAACTATTGAATTAATACTCTACCGTGGTGTGCTCCACAAACCCATATAGGGTATTTTTCTCCGAAAAATATAACACCGATTGGCTCCCAAAATACATGTTCTTCATCATTTTTCATGGTGTCAAAAGCTTCAAATTCACCAATAGTGAAGAATTTTAAATCGACAGCCACGGTTGGCTCGCAATACACGCCGCATGAAAAGGGCACTTTTTTTCTTTCAGCCAAAATAGGCTTGCAAACTTGTCCCCCCCCCCAAGCCATATCGAGTAAATCTCCTTTTGACATATCAATCTCATATGAGAATGGACATGGTTGTTCAATCTTTTCAGCCATTTTTGGCACGATATCGATTTTACAAAAATTACTTACACCGCTTTTGGCATTCAAATGATTTCCCAATGATAAGCACTTTTCACGCAATTCATCGAATAACTCACTTGAATTGTTTGGAGATAACACTGGAAGTTGGCTATTGTGCAACGACTCCTCTTGATAATTACTCTTGTTATTTTTACTAACCATGAATTGGTTGCATTCATCTTCTAAATATTGTCTTGTTTCAGCCATGTTTGACATTATCTCATTTGCAATAATCAAAGAATGACTACTGCTTTGTAACATTTCAACTTCAGCAAGTGTGGAAAGGAATAATTCTACTTCCTTCCTCATCCACCTTACTCTATGAATTAAAGCTTAGCATTCTTTTAATTCATCTTGTACATCTTCTAAAAAAGATGATGATCTACTCCCATCAAGGTTTTAATATTGTTTTCAAACCGATGTAATTCATTGGAGGTATCTACCAAAATCAATCGTAGAATAGACTGATCATGGTTTGCATCAATGCAATCCATTAGATCATACCAGAATTCCATTAAATCATCAATTGTCGACTTCATATAAAATGAAAGAGAATGATTTAAAATTTCTAGGCAATAATGACGCCAAAGTACAGCATTTTATCAAATTTACCCAGAAATCGGCCCTTAATTCTTCAAATCGGGCCTGAAATTCCAAGGAATTACTTGGAAACATATTGGTGGCATTTCCCACTTTCAGGTACAAGGTCCCACCGGGCGTGCCAATGTTTGCGCGGCTGGGCAAGCTCACAATCGATTGGTGCGTCGACGGCACAATCGATTGGTGCGCCGACGGCACAATCGATTAAAATTGTGGGATCTTTTTTGCCCCTAGGGCCTGGGTACTTCTCCAAAAATGGAAAATAAAGACAAAACGTAGAAAGTAGAAAGATTGCGCGCCCATAAATGACAAAGAGAGCTTTCGATTGATTGCAAATGTTTACACATGAATGTTTTCAAGCCTAGAAACTAAATTTCCTAGTGAAACAAAAGCCTCTAAACTAAAGAAAGAAAAAGGACTTGAAAAAGTCTTGATATGTCTGGTTGATTGTTGATTGTGATTGTCCATTCTTTCTTCTTCAACCCACTATTTATACTAAAGGCTTTGTAGAAAATAACTACCATTACAAGACAAACTATCCACTTAGAGATAAGCTACCCACTTAGAAAATAACCACTCACTAATAAGTAACCAACCCCACTTATCCCTTATCAATATGACACATTTTCAGAAGTTGGTTTCTTTCAATTCTTGAATCTTTCATTATCTCTTCAGAAATAATAAAAAGTAAATGCCATTTAGTGACATTTAATCAAAGTGAACTTATTAGTGAGAAAAGATATTTTATGGTGCAAACAGATTAACTCCCTATCTTTTGTGCTTTCGCTCAGATGGCATTTTTCGCACTTGTTTGATGACTTATTCCTATAATCATTTTTATTGGGAACCAGCTGCAACAATCGGATCAAGCACTATAGCCAAAGCCTCAAATCTACTTGAATTTTTTCGTCTTTCACCAATCAAATTGGGATTGTGTATTGATAAATCAAGAATTACATGAGATAGAAAGCAGATTAAATTGTAATATACCTTCTTGACGTTCTTAATGAGAGCCTGGGGTTGCCAACCTAAAAGACTTCACCTACAAACTGCTTTCTCTGCTTACTACCGATAAGGCTCAACACAGTATGAGGCCTTTGCTACTGACTTTTCTACTTATCCATGAGTTCCATCATTAGATAATGACTAGTTAACAATGTCAGTTGATTTTATGTCTGTCACTTAGTTGCACAAAGTGGGGCGAGGGCAAGGGCGGGGGTGGGGAAGTGTAAGCACCAGGAAGAATCTAAGGTTGGGAGCGACTTGAATAAATACATATGTAAAGAGTAATTACTATTTGTTTAACATATCTTACACTTAATTATGATGTACAACCTTTTTACCTTGAAAGTACCATAAGCGACAGTGAGTTATTACTTTTTACTCGTCACATCAAGTGGCTACTAGTTACTCGCCTTTAAAAATAATAAAGGTAAAATTGTTCTGGTGTTGTTGTTCACTTCTGGAGACATTTTAGGTAGAACATATCCCATCTAATTGGGTTAGGCACGGGGCTCAAAATGAATTGGATGGGGTGGGTGGGAGGGAGGGAGATATATATATATATATATATATATATATATATATATTTTAGGTAGAACATATCCCATCTAATTGGGTTAGGCACGGGGCTAAAAATGAATTGGATGGAGAGAGAGAGAGAGAGAGCACTTATTGAAAAGCTATGTTCTCTCGATAAGGGTAGTCAGCAACTGAGAAAGGAGGCTTTAAGTATCGAAGGAAGAGGGAAACAATGAATTAAGTTGAAAAGGGCTTGATTTTCAAGTTTCTCTCACTTGTTCCAAGTATCTTTGTCCAGCTGACGGGATCGAGTTCCTATATTAGCTTGGGACTAATTCCATAGAGCTCCTAACTTAGGATAGCAAAAGCGAGTTTCTGAGAGAGAAACGTCACCATATGAGGAGTTTCCTACTACAAAAGTCTATAATATATGGCTTTCAGATTTCATCTGAAAGAATAAAAGCACTTGGATGAGGATTGTTATTTATATGACCCAAGGTGAGTTAAAGGTGAAGGTTATGTCTCGTGTAATTTGTAGGTTGGCAGAATGAACAAGAGTGTATGTGGGTGTGTGAGCAAGAGCAAGAAAAAGGCAAAGGAAAATATAAGAATATCAGGCATGCATGTGACGTGATTATGTGAGGCAAGAAGGAATGGAGTTTACAAATTTGAAGATGAATTAGGCTTAGGCTGTGAGGTTAATAAGGGAGTACAGCCGTAGGTTCATGAAGAAAAAAGGGAAGAAATGAACAAGTTTGGTTCGATGGCAAGGTAAGATATGAAATTGTTGGTGAGTTACTTATGAATCTCATTTATATGGTTTATTATGGAGCTGAAATCGTAGAGGTTTAAGTGAAGTAAGCACGTTATGTCTGGATATTGGTGTTGATGGATAGCGTTTGGTATTAAAGGTAAATGACCTTTGATCCGGCTAGTGGTTTTATCAATTGCTTGACAATGTAAGTGGTTTATTAAAGTTTTCGTTGTTTAGTGACAACTATTTTCCTTTTTTGTGAAAACTGGACCAACATGTAAAATGCTTCAAATGTAACGTGTTCTAGCGAAAAGTGATATTGTTTGAAGGGATTCGTTTTATGGACAAATGTTTTGGAAAGTGGTATTATTCAAATTGAACCTCATAAAGTGCTTTTGACGAAAGAAATGCATTATTGAAAGTGAGTCGGTAGAATAAATTAACATGCAAGAGCCTTGAACAAAATTCATTGATTTAGTACGTCTATTTAGTACTCCGTATTTCCTAATTGCACATGATAGTCTTCCTTACATCACAGCATTGAGGTGCTCTAATTAAATTTTACTTGCGCATGAGGTGTGTTGTACTGATCAATGCTTGGATTTATTCAGTCCCTATGCAGATTTTGTTTTAAAATTGCATTGCTTTTGTTTTCGTGGATAGCAGTGGAAGAAAGAAAGAAAAAACATTGTTGTGACTACCAAGACTCCTTTTTACAAGAACGAGAAGTAACTTGTGGTATATCAGTTGGAAGAGAACGCTGTCTACTTCCATTTTTGATATTTTTGATGCCATTTGTTTGGAGGTGGTCATTGCGGTTGACCTATAGTGCTTGTATGTGTACCCAGGATGGAAAAATTGGATGATTTGAATGTATACATGAACGAGCGGATGTATTTGTGAATGGGTTTACAGCATGTATGCACCAATGTATTTTAATTATTTGCTCCTAGAAAAATGAGTGAGATTATTGGATGTGGCAGGAGTTTACGATAGGAAAGGACAGCAACGTACGTAGAAGTTTTTGCAAGAAATTACTGGTGGGAAAGAAAGTAGTTAGATCGAAATTCTGTCGTTCCTATTGTTGTACCCATTGTGCAATAATCTGGGAACCAGTTGTTTTGTTTTTGAAAGTTCTAGGCACGCCGACCTTCGTTCTTAATACAATAGGCACCCCTACAGCCAGGAAGGGCCACAGCTGTTCTTAGGACAGTTCCTGATGCTATCAGGAACGGCAAAAGAGCTCAGTAGGAACTACAATGAGCAATTCTTATTGTCCCTTTGATCTGTATGCTAAAAAAATTTATCCCTCTTATTATATGATATACACATTTTAATCAAGGTGGTGTTTGAGTTTTAGCCTCTGAAACCTATTCATTTAGTGCATCTAAGAAAGCTCATTACTGCCATTGATTTGAAAGAACTTTCCCTTGGAATAGATGCACGCATTTGGAATGAGCGCCCTGTTATTAGAAGGGCACACGTAACGGCTATGCGCACTTGTAAAAAGCGCCTTGCACCTAGGCATGCGACTGATAATTATGCGCACATATAAAAAGCGAGTAACATTTTTTGCATTACATGTGAACTCAAAAAACTACTGCAGTTCGATATATAAATGACTATTCTAGTATCGTATCAACTTCAAGTACTTAGCCTTAACATTTCATACGCGACTTTCAGATATAAAAAGTAAAGTCTATACCATTGATCTCATGGTTGCAAGCAGGCATTGTACAAATCATTATCTTACCAAGTCAAGGATGTACGCGGTTTAGTAGTTTATTGTTCATCATGATGTGAGTAATTTGGATCACTTAAAATACTAGTTAAGCACACCGAACCATTTTCTTAATCAGGAATGACGAGATGAAGGACATGACTAAGAGAGAAGTTCTGATCCAGAAACCATAAGAATGGCACTACAATCTATGTCAATCATCAAACATTCGCAGCATAATCATCGTTGCCAACGTACGTGCCTACAGGAATTTGAATGGATTCTTGCGGGATGTGTGGATGAAGCTACGAAGTGGAGAAAAAGGATTTACAATTGTCCTCTAGCTTTTAATAAGCAGTTCCAAACAATGTTTGTAGACAGAGGCATTGAAGCTAGTAATGTCTATATCCAAACTCCAACTATACTTTGTTTGTAGGGATAATTACAGTAATGTCCTAAAGTTAATTAGGGTGAAATTACAGGCGTGTTCATTAGTTTGAACAAAGTGCACTTATGTCCGTTGACCAAATAGAATACGAAAATATATAACGGTTTTGACGAAAAGACTTGATTTCCCCTAAGTAAAATTGGAATTCCTGATTTGCCCTTGGGAGGCAAAAAACCAGGAAAGTGGAAGATCGTGCGACTCCATCTTCTTTATTATCTCTTTTCTCTCTCCTCTCTCTTCATTTTCTGTCTATTCATCTCGCACAAAAAAAAAAAAAAAAAAAACCCTAGCTCGTGGCAGATTGAAGTCGTGATCAGCGTGGGAAGACTTCACAAGAAACCGATTAGTCTTCACGAACCCCTTTGCATACCATTTACGATCTTTTGTATAGGGTTAATACACTGTTGAACCAATATGTTTTCTGTAAAATGTAGCATTTTTTTTACACCCATTTCTCGTAGATCAACACATTATTTCATTGTGTATTATGATTCTTATCTGCGCAGTTCAAATTTTAGGGTTTACTGTTTTCTCTTTCGATTTAAATGTACATTTGTGACATCATGAAAATGTAAAGATGTCTAGGGTTTTTGTTGAGTTAACCCTTTAATTGAAAGTCTAGTGGGTTGTATGTTGTGTAGTTTATTTTCTCTACATGTATTTGGTGTATATGTATAGATTAAGTAGTTTACGGGAATGAAAAATTAGGGCTTTTCTTAAAAAAAGCTTAATTAGTGACCAATGATGTCGTAATATTATTGTGCTTGGAGTCTATTGCCCTTACATATTATTCTTTAGCCTTTAGAAATGTCATTCTAAATTTAGGAGTATTTTCCTTTCATCTTATACCAGGTTTAGATATGGCTTCTCTTTACCATGATCTTAGGGTGCATTATGATAAGAAGTTTAAGTTCACTATTCTTGATGTTGATTTAGATAGGTACAGTTGCATAGAGTTGCTAAGTGACATGTGTAGCCTGGGGCTTATTGATGCTATGAGCAGTGTCAATGTAATGTTTGCTATCACTGCTTTAGTTTGTGGGACTGAGATCTGTATTGACATTGTAGATGATAAGAGTTTGATGGAGATGTTTAGGTTAAACAAGAGTTCTAGTTTGATGGAGATATTTAGGTTAAACAAGAGTGTGGAATTGATAGATGTTTATGTGTCTGTTGCGGAGACAATGCTAGAAATGTTTATGTATGAAGATCAGGGTCCTTGTGAGATCAATCATGAGGAGATAGATAGTGAGCTTGGAGTGATGAGGAGATAGCTGACACAAATAACAGGGTGAGCATTGATGAGGAGATAAATAACAGTGAGAGCAAGGATGAGGAGAAAGATGAAAAAGTAACAGAGTGAGCAATGATGATGACATGGATGAAACAAGTAAAAGGGTGAGCAGTGATGAGGATAGGGATGAAACAAGTAACAGGGTGAGTAATGATGATGAGTCTGTTAAACTGGGAGAAAGTGGTGATGTGGATTCAAATACTGATGTGGGTTCAGATGATGATGATGGGGTGGGGATGATGTCTGGGAATGAATATGTTGCACAGTTTGATGATGATATGCCTGACTATGAAGGAAGTGATGACTGTGAACCAAATTAATCTAATGACTCTAGTGTTGATGCTGTGAAGGATAAAACTGATCACTCGAGGGGAAAGGTATTTGAAGAGACAACTGGTGAGGCTATTTCTTTTGAGGCAGACATGTTATTTGAGGATGTGTAGTCTTTTAAAAGTGCATTGAAAGACTACGTGATACAAGATGGGTATGTATTAGTCAGGGATAAGAGTGATTTCATAAGAGTAAGTGGACATTGTGCAAAAGAAAGCTGCCCTTGGAAAATTTATGCTTCTGTATGCCTTGATAAAACAACTTTTGAGCTTAAGTTTGTTGGACCAACCCACGCTTGTGTTAGAAAAGGTAAAATCCCAGAAGCTACAGCACCTTGGATTGCCAACAAGCTCATAGATCTCATTAGATCAAATCCAGACATCAAAACTGCTAGTATGCTGGTAGAAATGATGAAGTATGGGGTGTAACCTACTAGAATGCAATTGTATAGGGCCCAGAAAAAAGGCATTAGATTAGATAGATGGAGGACATGCTGAGTCCGATGCTAAGCTTCCATTGTATTAGGAAATGGTGAAGAAGACAAACCCTGAAGCAGTAGTAGAAATAGAATACCATAGTCTTAACCTCACAATTCCACCTTCATTTAAAAGGATGTTTGTCACCTTTCCTGCTATGATTGATGGATTCCTAAAGGGGGGTAGGCCATGGATAGGGTTTTATGAAATACCATCTAAAGGAACTTATGGAGGTGTATTGTCGGCTGCCATTTCTATTGCTGGGGATAATGGCTTGTTTCCTGTAGCCTTTGCATGAGAGTGAGAACAAAAACAATTGGGAGTTTTTTTTTGGCCATCTGAAGAACCAAATTAGAGAGAGGGCAGTGGTGAGTAGCCTTAGACATTTATGACTGATAGGCAGAAGGGTTTGGGGGAGGCAATCAACCATATCTTCCCAAATGTGTACAATAGGCACTGTTGCAAGCATGTCTACGCAAATTTCAAAGCAAAGCACCCTGGTTTGTTGTTGAGAAATAGCTTTTGGATGGCCGTTAGGGCTTATAATACTAGAACAGTTAAGTATGCAATGAGAAAAATAAAGGACCAAAGTAGTGAAGCTCATGATTGGTTTACGAACCTACCATTATCAGCCTGGACAAGGTTTGGGTTTGATCCAATGGCAATGTGTGATAGTATCACAAATAACATCACTGAGAGCTTCAACAGTTGGTTAGGGGAATTGAGATATCTGTCTGTATTGAACTTGGTGGAGCAACTAAGGAATAAGTTGATGGCAGGTTTTGCATGAGGTTTCAATCAACAACCACTTGGGACAATGTTGTACCCCCAAAGGTTTTGGCAAAGTTAAATAAGATTAGGGAGGCATGTAGAAAGTGTACTCTCCTAGTGGCTGATGACACTGAATTTCAACTGAGTTGGTTAGGGGTATGCTTGAAGATTTATGTGCTTCTTATTTCCACAAGGACCACTTTTTGAAGGCATATGGAGGTATGATACATCATGTACCAGACATGAAGCTGTGGCCTGCCATGGAAGTCACTCCTCCAACTATCTTACTCCCACCTCAGAGAAGGTTACTTGGCAGGCCTAGGAAGAACAGAGGCAAGCAATTGAGTCAATACCAAGTCAGAACAGTTCAAGCACACTTAGCTATTCATTGTGCAAAGAGCTTGGACATAACAGAAGGACATGCCAAAGTGCTCCGGTAAGGGCAAGGGTATGACTAACACCTACTAATGTTGCAATTTTTCACTGCTTTTTGTTTTATCTGTACTTCCTGAGGGATTTTTGCATCCTACATAACAGAAAAATAGGAGTGTTGCAACTTTCGTTGGTGTTGGTCCACCTGCAAAGACTTCTACTGTTGCTATTGCCAATACTACTTATCGACGGCTGCAACAACTAGTTCTGTTGCTGCTGTCACTACTACTGCTGCTGAGACATTTGCTACTGGTGCTCCTTCAAGCTCCCAAGCTACATCAACAACCATAGCCTGAATGTTTTATGTCTTTGTTGATTGTAATTATGCAAGCTTTTTTAAAAGGACAAAATTATGCTTAGGGATGTCAATTTGTAAATGGATGTCATTTTGAACCTAAGATGTCATTTTGGACTTGACAGTCTTTTTGGACATGACTATAATGATTGGCTATATTTAACTTATGTCATGTTGTGTATTGTTGTTGCAATGTATGGGTACAATTTGGACATTAGAATGAAATTGAATTGTGTCATTTTGGACATTACTGTTACAATGATGTTGAGATTTGGATATTACTGTTACAGTGATGCTAAGATTTAGACATTACTGTAACATTTCCTGTTAATTGTGAAAGTATACTATTGTGCATAACTGTTGCATAACAACAAAGCCAAGTGGATAACTAACAACACAAAATACTTCATTAAAGAAACAAGAAACAAGAAACATTCATTACATAATAGTCATCAAAGCATCAAGCTTACTTTACTTGGTACAACACTAAACTACCTAAACCCTACTACTTTACTCCAATTGCAATGACCACCAAACACATCACGAAGCATCCTATTACAGTAATTTTCAACATTTTTATGGTCTCTTCCAAGTTGTCCACTCTTGAACTTAGTACCCTGTCGTGCTCCATTGAACCACCAAATTGACCTATGGCTTCAGGTACAGTCTAGGTGCCAAGTTGGGGTGCAAAAAGCCCAAGATTGGTATGATTGCACAATGCAAAAATGTTGCATTCTCCAAATGGACATGTGCAGTACATCTTATGTTTGTTATTGTGGGACCCTGAAACCCTAATTGAAGCCTTGTGTTTACAATTGTAATTTTTGTCCTTATAGTTCAGGTCACATGTTTGATTATATCTCTTAAGTCCAATACTTGAAGAAGACATAGACATTAACATTCACAATCTGCAAATGAAGAGGAAGGTGGTGATTAGGCAACAAATACACAAAAAAATCACACTGGGGACTTTTATCAAATACCTGGTGTGCATAAGCCCAAGCCCAAAACATTGGGACTGGACCAGAAATCGATAAATTTTTCCGTACTTGTAGATGTTAATCTACCGGTAGATGTTTAGGAATTCACAGATGTAGCAAACCCAAAATTCATAGCATACCCTAATTTTGCAGCTTAAGTTTGAAAGTTTACCTTTAATCTGCAACTCTGTTGTTTATTTTTTGTTGCCTTTCACGTAGAGACCCTTTTATCTTCACGGATTTGCCTCAGTCCCTCATTATTTTTTTCGTTATTCTTTTGCGTTCACACATAATCTCTAACTATTTGTCCTTTCTATCCATTTGTTTGTAATACCCACTTGTGTGGCCGTACAGTTTGGATTTTCAAGCGAGAAAAGTCTCACGTGAGAGACAACCTATATTTTAATAAGTATATTGTTCTATACAGTATAAGGGTAAAGTTGGTATTTTAAAAATACGTATTGATGACATCATAAAAAGGTACATTTTTTGGACGGAACCCTGACGGATGGACACGACTGATACATTATAAAAGTTTTTGGTCACGATATATTATATTTTAAAACTTATTGTCCTTTACCGTAATTTTTCCCTAACCTCCGGGACATTGTTGTAATTATCCCTTTGTTTGTCGCAAAATAGAATATATGTCAGACACTAAATACATTTTTAGCAGAATAGACTTTCCTCTTCAAGAATTGCGACCAATTGTAGCATCTAAGCTCTTAACTTTTTTTTTTTTGTAGCTCTTTAGGTGCCACTTTCCTCACTTTCAACAATCACGGGATAATAGCACTAAACTCTTTGAATTTAATGGTACATTACAGCCAAAGACTGTATTTTGACAAAATGGACACCCATATCCTATATGTGAAAAGATGTACTCCCTCCTACATTAGGGTTTGCGATATTAACTAATGATTTTGGCTGACGTCTCCATTTTATACTTTGAAAATGTCAGTACTACACGTAAAATTTCTCTCTCTCTCTCTCGCTCGCGCGCGCTTTCTTGCTCTCGTAGCCACCAACCCCGGTTCCATTACACCGGCCACTACCATTTCAACTATTTGGACATAAACTCTATCAAACACCTGCTTTCACATTCTTCCAATCTTCCACACACTCTCGCACACATAGATCTGCAAACATGTTGAACACACACACACACACACTTACATACTCACACACGCGTGCGCGAGTGCATATTTGTCTGTTAAAGAGTGTGTGCATTGAGTGCGAATGTGTATTTGGGTGGACGTGTGTATATTCACTTCCGGCGTGTAAAATTTAAGATCTGGAGCAAGTTTGGAAATGTTCAGAACTATTGACGATCCAGTGCCGCAGTGATGGTTGGTGGGTGTTGAGGTGGTGCCTATTAGAGCTTGTGAAGGATTGTGGTGGTTGGTGGCATCAGTGTTCCGTTGTGGTCTTGCGTTTGTGTGTGGTTTGAAGAAGGGAGTAAATTTGACTGGATTTTTGGTAGATTTGGTTTTGCATGCAAATTAGGCTGGATTGTGGTCTCAGTTGTGCCTGGTGTCGTGGTGTTTGTGGGTGTTGGAGTGGTGCTACGGTGGTTGTTAGTGATGGATGATACGATTGTGGTGACCTAAGTATGAGAGAAAGGAGAGAAAAAAGACCGTGAGAACGGAAGAGGGCTAATGTGTCCTTTCACAAGATCTTTAACCGCCATCACCATTCTGGCTAGTCAAGGAACATAAGTGCCATTATAAAAAACCATAATACTTGGTTGCAATCCAGCCCTAAAACTCAAATAACTTGGTGATATTATCCCTAACTTATATGCAACAATAAATATGCTTTTTCATGACCTATATAAGTTTGTATGTACATATAGAAACTCATCCATAACAACAAACATATTAACTACTTTGCTTTATTTGTTGCCAACAGTTCCAGCTGTTAGTATGTTGCCTTGCACCATAGTTGAAACAAAAGATAAACACTTGTATGAATTCATTGCGGAATGGATTGAAGAACATTTAATTACCTATCATGAGAGTATCCCTCTTGGCATACTTTAACAATATAAAACACGGTACTCCGCTGTAATTTAACTCTAAATTCAAGGAGTTTAGTACGAAAAATAAGTACTTTTATGCGTTCATTGAGAAATCAATTGAAGAACAATTAATTGTTTATCATTAGAATATCCGTCGTGGCATACTTCAACAATAT
This sequence comes from Escallonia rubra, assembly GCA_033065855.1. NCBI lineage: Eukaryota > Viridiplantae > Streptophyta > Magnoliopsida > Escalloniales > Escalloniaceae > Escallonia > Escallonia rubra. The sequence goes on along the minus strand of JAVXUO010000043.1, from coordinate 180,307 downwards.
CATAAGCCCCAGCCCCAGCCCCTCCCCAACCCCAACCCCACCACTCCCAAGCTCCTGTAGAGCCTTAACCTAAGCATCACCTAATTAAAGGAATCGACTGATAAGCGACTAGCGCAGGCATATCTATCTGGTGTTTTAAGCACTTTAATGAATCTACATGCAATATCTTTTTCTCAGAATTTGTTGCATCGAAGTGCAGCAAGGATCTTACTGAATGCCAAATGACCTATTATTCTTTATTTACACGTTAGCGCTTCAGATTATATAATATTTCCACTGGAAAATAATGAATGTTTAGATCGCATTTTTCACATTTTTCGAATCCCCGTTGCTTCGAAAACCAAAACTTCTTGATCAGAAGAATCTCGGTGATCACTTCCCTTCAATTCGAGAAGGGTGTACCTCAAATAGTTGTAAAGGATTTGCTATCAACTCACTAGCTCAGTTTATATTCTCTTGTAACAAGTCGAAACTACTCCCGTAAACACCAAAAAAGGAGAAAAAGGATGAGGAGGAATTGAAACACTCACCTAATTGAGTTGCTTTCACGTAAGATCAATAAGTCAATAAACATTCTAGAATGTGGAGCACCATGTTTTGCACTGAATACTGTGATGGAGCAGAAAGTCATGAAGTGTGTATTACCAGATATCAAGAGCTCAAATCAAGTTCATGATGGAATGTAGAAAGAGCTTCACTTCCCTTTTGAGAGGGTTTATGCCTGAACTATTTCTCATTTACAAAAAGTTGATACAAGCTAAAATTAAGAACATCGAATGCAAGGACTGAAAGTAATACTAATGCATTAATTAACTATTCTTAAATAGCAAGAAAACTGTACTTGCCAACAGATTAGGACTCTAATTAGGAATAGGCATACATAGGTTGTCCGCATGCCAAATTGAAGATTTTATAGTTTTATTATGGTTCTAACAAAACAAAAATAGCTCGATATTAAAACAATGATATCCAAGCTAGTTTCAACTACCAAATACTATATGATGTTGTCAGGAACCATGTTTGATGCTCAATTTCCGGCTTATAAATTTACCAAAAAGGAAGACTGTTTGATGATCAAACTCAGAAATATTAGGTCAAGATTTAATAAAGAAATTAGCATGTATGAACTAACTGTTATAGCTCAAGGGAGAAGCAGAGATCAGCATCATTTAATTTGCTGGACAACTTGGCATGGGTTTCAGCTCAAGATACTGGTTTTCAAGAAGATGTAGTCGAGGGAGACGACTACACATGCTATAGTAGAAAACTAGTTGGAGCACTTTCCCAAAGAAAATTATCAAGAAAATCCATTTACATTTTCATTTTCATCTAAACAAGAAAATACCACAGGAAATAGGACCTTGCTCTGATACACCTTTGTTATTTAATTTTCTTGTCTTACTACTGTATTAATTGTTTCCTGAAAACAATGCAAAAAAATACACACCCATCACCCTGAAAATCCCTTTTATAATGAGTGATCAAAAGGTAACAGTAGTAGTAAAGAAGGGAAAAACAAGTTAGTTGGTCTGAAACAGAGCCAGTACTGTATTGACACTGTATTGATCACACTATGGCACTTTCTAAACATGGTGAATGCGAAGCTGTATTCTCAAACCATTTCCATATAAAGAAGAGAGTACCATGAAGATGAACACAAAGAAGAAGGCTATTATCAGATACCAAACTTACAGAATTCCAAAGTAGAAAAAGGAAAAAGAAGGAAAGAAGAGAACCCAAAACTAATTAAGAAGAGAAGAAAGAAGAGAGGAAGAACCATGTTCAAGATGATGAAAATATTGCACTAACTTGCTGACCTCCTTCATGATTCAAGAAGCCTATCTATCTCGATCCAAGGTTTTTCATACCAGCGGTTCAAAAGCATAAGTCAAATCTGTGCGTCATTACCGGCGACCTCTCAGAACGAAGGGCGAACGGCCGAGTTCCCTGTCCACCCATCAACCGGTAAGTGTAAATTAGGCAAGTTGAGTGGCAAGTTGAAGAAAGGCAGCCCAGACGAGGGATCAGGATATGGGTTGTTGCCAACGCTTCCAGTACCACCACCAGCACCGTTACCACCGCCTTGCGAAACAGTCTGTTGGATCTGAAGGGACTCTTCCTCATCCAAAGGAAGCCTCTCATAAGCAACGTTGGTAAACGACGCCGCGATGACGATAACCGGCCCAGCTGCCGTCAGCTCACCCACCACACTCCCTCCCATCACCTGCCCCTGCCCGCCGGCCAGAAATATCGTCAAGCTGGTCGCCCCCGGCGGCGCAGGCGGTGGCAAAAAGGATCCGGACAAGGAAAGTATCTCAAACCTCCCATGCAGCGTGACTATGGATCCGGCCGCCGTCGGCTGCCTCAAGCTCACGTTGGTAACCGTGCCGCTGCCGCTGAGTATGCAGATCCCGCGCTGCCGCCGCCGCGCGTACGTGGCGACGCAATCGAAAACGTCGCACCCATTTCCCACCTCCAGTATGTGCGCGCGGAGAGTGTTGGCACTCTCGCGTGTAATAATCACCGGAGGCTTGGGCTTGTTCTTCGACCCGGGAGGCCGGCCCCTGGGCCGACGCCCCACGATGTCGCCTGGCCCCGACGAAACCAGCTCGAGTCCGCCGTGGCCATTAATATCGTCCGTGAAGAGAACACTGGCATCGTTGTTGTTGCCGTCCTCGTCGTTTTCCTGTCTCTGGAGCTGCAAGTGATGAACGTAACGAGAAGCAGTGCCTAAATCCAAACCAGCCATCATGGCCTTCACAGCATCAAAAAACACAAACAACAGAAAACAAGAGAAATCATAAAAAATTGCAAAATCCTTAAAGAACTGTTTTTGGGTTTGTTTATTTGGAGAAGTGGGAGAGGAATGAAAAAGATAAAGGGGAAAACATAGAAAAAGAAAGCTCCGGAAATCGGAAACTAGATTTGAATAGAGATTAGAAAACAAGTTTGTAAGGGATTTGAGTGCAGGGAAAGGGAAGGGAAGAAGGAGATGAGAGGAGAGGAGAGGAAATGAGGGGACAAGGACTCAAACGCAGTCATTTCTCTCGCACCCTGAAAAGTTTAAATATAAGCTTATAATATCATGAAGTTGAAAAAAAATAAAAATTATTAATATTATTTATTACTTTGATAATAATTTAAGCTTTTTGTTTGGGTAGGGTTGTTTCAAAGAAATACGGAGTGGATGATGGTCTAACATGTTTCTCAAAGCCAGCGCGTGGAGTGTCTGATCGAGGAGGATGGGGATTTAATTGAGTGGGTCATTTGCTAAAGTTAATCATCCTAATTCTGCTTTTTAATTAAGTTGTGAGATGACATTTGAGAGTTCTATTCCATGAGGTAGCAGTGGTTCAATTCCTATCTTAAGGGTTAGTGGAATCCTTGTAATTATAACAACTTGTGAAGTAGACTAACTGCAATAGGAACACCATTGTGTTTAAATGGATAATATACATCATCCTATGAAGGTTGGATATACAAGGTTTTATGTTAGAAATACTGAACATATAACCAATTGATTTTTAGTCGGATACGTACATAATGAGAGGATATTTATGAGAGAGTGGAGGCGTTACCGCGGTGATGGCCATAAAGAAGTCAAGGAAGTAAGCTCCTCGTCCCTTTTCAGTACCTCAAGGATGAACAATGACAATCTCAAACTACGGTTCCACTGCGTGATAATGTTTCTATAATGGAGAGATCAAGGATTGTTATTCAGAGAAAGTAGAAATATTTTCAGTCCGACCTACCAACCCTTGAACATGAGAGCCGACGAGTGAGGAGAGACAAAGAAAGAGGTAAACATTTTATGCCGGCACTTCTTTTTGCCGCGGTTGTTCAATTATCTATGCGAAATGATCCAAAAGAGCATTCTAGTAAAGTACCTGACTGTAACAAAGAGTAGCGGTTGGACTCCTTATTTTTCAAACACAAGTAGATCTAAACCATCCAGTTCGTTATGTCGACAACCCTATATCAGTTCAAAATTTTTAAAAAAGCTTTTTCAGCATCAGCTATATATGGCATCTTAAAAATATATATGTTTGTGCATGTGTGTGTGTAGATTTTATGATACTTGTGTACCATTGTTCCTAAAAACTTGGTTCCTCGTTCTCTCATGAGTTGTTGAGGAATATCTTTGTTTGTTGCGCACATGACGCGTTGTGGCCTTGAGGCACTCTCATCTTTATAAGGAAAACAGACTTAATTCGATTTGTCGATGTGGGATCCAAAGATGTTTCCACGAATGATGCTAAATCGTTGAGAAATTTATTTGTCCCAGACAAATTCAATCCTTATGTTATCAAGCTTTTTCGTGCACTTATGATAGAAAAGCGTCTAGATGTATAAACATTTTTTTTTCTTCGCCACTTAGCATAGATGATCTTGTCTTTAATTTTATCATTGGAGTACCATCTTGGACTGCCATATCCATAAACCATTTTATGAAAGTTGATAAGGTGAGACCAAAGGCGCGTGGGGAAGCCAGACATTTCATGCAAGTGGTACAAGAGAATAAGAGAATCGATCAAATGAGTAAAATAAAATTATAGTCGAGGGTTTTGTGTGGGTGGGGTTAGCCGATGTGATTTGTTCTTTCTTGTGGGGTTTGGAGAGTTTAATTTCTTTGGCGTGAGACTAACCATGGTTCATTAGGCATAAGTTGACCAGGTTTGTGCTAAGCTGACGAAACGTGAGGGAGGGGCTGACATAAACTACGTTAACAAAGGGCAAGTGGGAGCCTGTGGGGAGCCGGTTCTGCGCCCAAAGCTGTCCCACTTTGTTTGTCATATTTCTCTCCCACCCTGGACGGCCCTCTTCTTCCCCTTGGGGCCATCCTCGGTTGACTATCTGAGCCGTGGCTGCTCTATTATATCATCACCCCCTTATCATCTTTCGCAGAGTTTGGTGCAAATTAAACCCTAATTTTCTCCTTCTTAGATACCAAGCATCTAGGAAAGAAGGGTTAGAGGCTTGCAAGTTTGAAACAAAAGAGGAGCATTTTATTTGTTTTGTTTGCAACCCAAAATGATGGAGCTCCGAAGTACAAGTTGGAATTGAATATCTTGACCTTCCTTGGTCTACATCTCTCTAGCGACTCTTCCTACCAAGACACTCATGTCTGGCTGTGCAGAACCAATCACTCAACCCCAACAAATGGGACAAACTACAAAGTTGTTATATTTTTGTGACAAACGTGGTTCACGGTTCTCACGCCCAGTCAGAGAAAGGGTCTCACATATTCGGCTGTAGCCTGTAGGGCATATTATAAAGTTAACGGACCATGGAAAGCGAACTAAAATTTGAGTTATGTCCTGCAGTAAAACAAGAAAAGTGATATCTTAGGATGGAATCGTTGCAATAGATAAAGTAAGTTCACTTTTCGTACATAATATTGAACGAGAACAGAACCTAAGATTGGTTTACTGTCTTCAAGGAGATTAGTTAAGGTGATACTTCAAAAGTATTGAAGTCACCTTTAGAAAACAGTTTCTACATAAATTCTAGTTCTGTATTATGTAGCACGCAAGCAGTGAGTCGAGAACATACTTATTTACCTACAAACGGTTTCCGGTGTTGATATATTTGAATTTTACAGTGTTTGAAAGGTTATTTCCTAAGGTCGAGCTAAAGAATATAACCCTTGATATTAACGTGCTATATTGCATGGACATAAGAGTACGAAAATTTTATGTTCCATGAGTAAACTGCTAGCTCTTGACTTTATGTTAGACTGATATGTTACACAACTTGCAATGCATGCTAAAACCTGTTTAACTTGAGAGACCCCTGATAGGCTTTCCGTAGAGGAAGTAAATGATCATACGAGTGACAGTCACTAACAACAATGGTAGTAGTAGCAATTTGTCGCGGTACAAAAAATGTGAATCCAGTCCGGCCTGAATATAGCATTTGTAAGGCTGTCAAACATAGAGAACCTAAGAAGATTTAGGGAACAGGAATCATGAATGTCAAATCAGAAGGTTGAAGTACTGAAACCAACCCCCACGTACGTAGCCTGCAGGTTTGAACTTTGAATAACTTGTGGTCCTGCATATATTTGGTGTATCTATCTTCTTTCAGCTTTACCCTTTGTCATGGTGATCGAAAGGACAAATCTGATGGACTTTCGGATACCACAAATTTTTTTTTGGGGTGCTTTTGGGGTACCATTTCTTCATAAATATGAAACTGAGAGAGACGGGGTCTTTTGTACCTTTCATGTATGACCCACGTCTGAAGCATCTGAGAAGAGTCGCACCTAACCCTACCTCGTTTCATTCATATATAATATCGCTGACACCTTGAAATTAGGACAGTCAATTCTATCGACTTTAGAAATGCTATTTGTCAATATGAACTCTAATTTTTTTTAATAGATTTATCCTTTGTAACACCGAATATATTTAATACATTTTTTTTTGCTTATGTTAGCATAGTTTATTTTAGTAATGCCAGTATAGTCCCTTATATGTTATACCTAACAAAAAATTTCAGGATCAAAGTAACCTTTTTCCCCCACCATCCTCGCCATCGCGGCCACCGTTGGCATTCCTGCAGCACCACCATTGGCCACCATCACCTCAAACACACCCCAAATCCAAACCTAAAGCTAGATTTGTGCTTGTGCGTACAAATATAGACCTTAACTCCTCACTCTCTTCTGCAAATCTAAAAGCTCTCGTCATCATCAATGGTGTTCCATATCTGATCCCAATAGAGATTACCTATCTAACCCCTGACTCCAATTGACCAAAATGGCCTACTCCTTCCCAGAAGAAGTGCTCGAGCACGTGTTCTCGTTCATAACCACGACACCTGAATTTGATCTCTACAGCACCACCACCGTGGTACAATCGCCTAAAGCCATATCTATGCGTATTTTGCGATTTGTGCATTATATGTGCGTGTGTGCACACACATGCACATATAATGCACAAATCGTGCGTGTGCGTCCTTGAGAGTGTGTGCATGTGTGCGCGCGCAGACCTTGGTGGTGCTGTTGTCCAGGTGGTTGGTGCTGTTTGGGTGATGCCGTCGCTGCAGTGTGGGGTGGTGTCGTGGTTGTGGTTGATGGTGATAGGGTGGCCATGAAATACCAGATGGAGAGGGGGGGGGGGGGGGAGTGTTGTTAGAACGAAATGTAGAAAAAGGAAGATTAAGGGTGGCATGTGAGAGAAAATTTTAAGTTTAGCAAAGGGGTAAATGATTCATTTTACAAATTCTATTAGCTCTTTTGTATACCTTCCGGTCAAAGGACAAACTTGATATATTCTACAGTCGATAGACACGTGTCGTTATATCCTAACCTCAAGGAGTTTTCAATAATATTTTTTTCTAATTTGTTTTTCTAAACGAGGGTGCACTTCACTTTTTTGTGTCGACACTCTACTTTTGTTGTTAGACAATTTTAGTAATGCTCTTTAATACTTTCTAGTGACACTTTTTAGTCTTTAATGATGAAAATGAAATTTAAGTATATTGAGAAGTGAAGTGTAGTCATCAACTCCCTGATTTTCTCGTTTAGTTTGTGATGCCAAGGAAAGTGGGTTCGCAGTCAACGTGGAGGTGCCACAAGAAATGCAGTCCAAGTCCGATGCCAAGTATATTGATGTAGGACACATCAAGGGTGGAATAAGGGCAGAGACCAATGACTTCCAAGACAGAGCCTGAGGGTGGCAGTGCTGCGAGGGCGATAGCGCATGATGAATATACGACAACAGTCACAGTTCGATACTTAGGTCCAGAGTTAAGGTCCTGTATGTTTCTCTCTCTAAGATTCTAGAGTGAGAAAGCGAAAATGTTCTGAAAATGTCCCACCCCTCTAAATGAATTCTCAAGACCCCTATTTATAGAGGTTGAGATGATGACGTCATTAACCGACACGTGACGCTCCCCGGGAGTGACACGTCACCAGGGGGTCCACGGGTGCCGGTGCTCCACGGACTGTCGGATCGTATATTCACCCGGCCTGCCCCACACAGCGTCGCTCTGTTTGTCTGGAAAGACTGGCTCCCACAGCGTTGGTGTGGCCAGAGATTCCCTTGATCTAGCCTCTAATCCAAGCCCTTGCAGAGTCCCACAGGCCTGGCAGCGGTGGGGAAGACCTGACGCCCAACTACCATGCGAACTAGGCGCATTGCCCTCCGAAGACCTGCTCCCGTCTCGGAGTGACCCAGGGGTCATAGTCCCTAGGGGTGCCGACGCAAGCCCCCAAAGCTGGAGCACGTAGGCCAGTCACGCAGACACCCTAGCGAAGATAGTGTCCCGGAGGAGTCGTCTATTTTATGGGCCGAGGTAGCATCCCGGAGGAGCCGTCTACCTGGTGGGCCGAGGTAGCATCCAGGAGGAGCCGTCTACCTAGCGGAAAGGGAGTCTTCGTGCCGGAGCACTTAGAGCTCCCTGGCGGAGATAATGTCCCGGAAGAGTCGCCTATCCCCGCGGGTGAGTCCTTGTGCCGGAGCACTTGGAGTGCGTCAAGGTAGCTTCCCGGAGGAGCCGTCTACCTAACGGGCCGAGGTAGCATCCCGGAGGAGCCGTTTACCTGATAGAAGGGGAGTTGAAGAGCTCCCTGGTGGAGATAATGTCCCATAGGAGTCGCCTATCCCCGCAGGTGAGCCCTTGTGATGGAGCACTCGGAGCACGTCAAGGTAGCATCCCGGAGGAGCCGTCTACCCGACTGGCCGAGGTAGCATCCCGGAGGAGCCGTCTACCTGGCGGAAGGGGAGTGGAAGAGCTCCCTGGCGGAGATAGTGTCCCGGAGGAGTCGCCTATCCCCACGGGTGATTCTTTGTATCGGAGCACTCGGAGCACGTCAAGGTAGCATCCCGGAGGAGTCGTGTACCCGACTGGCCGAGGTAGCATCCTGGAGGAGCCGTCTACCTGGCGGAAGGGGAGTTGAAGAGCTCCCTGGCAGAGATAGTGTCCCGGAGGAGTCGTCTATCCCCATAGGATGTTGCACATTCAAGAGAGTGGGTCGAAGCATGTTCCACGTCCAAGGCAAGGTGCACATCGTGTGGTGAATGAGTGTGGTACCCTGGGGCCATGTAACATAATTGTGGCGCATGGGTGCAATGACGTGAGTAAGGTGTCGGGGGCACGTCTGTGTTAGTGGCGCGACGTGGAGTGCGTATGGTGTCGGGGGCACTGTAGTGTGACAGAGAGCCTGGGGGCACGGTTGTATCAGCGGCGCGACGCACGGGCACGACGGAATGTTGGAGTGCGGCGCCCGGACGCCGTCGACGGGGTCGCCGAGACGACGTCCAGCCGACGGACGACGAGCGTCGCAGAGTTGGCGCGCGGGCGACGGGGTCGTGGAGTGACGTCCGGGTGACGGGGTTGCGGAGTGATGTATGGTCCCTTGAAGAGAAGTGAAAATGCTAAGTATGGAAGCCAAAGGCTAATCCCAGGCCAAGGCCAAGGCCGACCCCAAGAGGGAGGCCAAGGCCAAGGCCGACCCCAAGGGGAAGGCCAAGGCCGACCTCTTTCGATAAGCACTAAGGTGCACTGACAGGCGACGGTCGATGTGCGACGGTCGGAGTGTGATGAGCAGTCGTGCAAGGATGAGTTTCTTGGTGATGAAGTCACTTAGAAGAAGTAAGAAGTACACGTGGCTTGAGCATGCATGCTTTGACCGGTTGTGAGCGTTGAATATTGACTGTTGCTTTTGCAGATGTGTCATGCAAAATGGGACCACAATGGGCCTTTGGATGCGACCAGGATAGGTTGAGAACAGTTGGTCAAAATATCGGAGCATGATCAAAAATACGACGACCGCAACTTTGTTGAAACCTTTTGGAGCAATATGTAAGGACCCAATTCTCGTTTCTTCCTCTTTAAGAGCTTAACAAGTAGCTCATCGAATTACAATTGCCAAACGGCAGGAAAAAAATTCATAGGAAGCCATAGATGTAGAAACAAATATTTAGTTGTATTGAATTGCATAAGGAACGTGATTTACATAGTACAATTTATAGAACATAAGAGAGTATACTAGGGCTACAAACTAGCTACAAGATAGAGATAAGAATATACAAGATAAGAGGTAAAGGAGAAGAGTCCTATATGAATAATACATGTCCTAACACCCCCCCCCCCTCCCCCCTCAGGGGCAGATCCAGGAAGTCCAACCGGGGGGGACCAAAATGTCATAAAAAAAAAAATAACGGCTAACATAAAGAATTCACATCACGATTGAATACGTTAAATGCAAAATAGATTGCTCAATTTGCCTAATTATCATATAATTTAACTATTTATAATGCTTTATTTAACTTGTAAAGTTAGTCAACATAAACTACTAATCTTGCATGAACGAAATTTTACTTTTATTGTATATATGTATTATTAATGCGATATCAATTGTATGATGACAATAGTAATGTATAAGTTAACACACTATAAGAATTTAAATTAAAAAAAAAAAAAAACTAACCTTGATATATTAGTGTTTACTTTAAAATCTGGAGATTTAGAATTTTGGAAGAATGAAGATGGACAAGAGAACGAAAAAGATAAAGACTACCACAGCTGGTGATACAAAAAGTAAAAAACATTACAAAATGAAATCTAATATATTGAATAATTAAAATGGTGACACTTTAGTAAATATTATAAACATAACTATCTATTATTTAAAACAAAAAAAAAAAATCTCAAACTTTGGGGTGTGTGTGTGTGTGGGGTGTGGGGGGGGTGCCATGCCCCCCCCCCCCCCGTGTCATGCTTGGGCTCCGCCCCTGTCCCCCCTCCCCCTTCAAGCTGATGGTGAAATGCTATGAAGCCGAAGTTTGTTCCGTAAATTATGAAAAGGACGAGTACCAAGGGGCTATGTCATGATATCGGCCAATTGAACAGCACGAGAAATAAAATGAACAACCAATTTTCCCAACTTAACTTGCTCCCAAACAAAGTGATAGTCAAGCTCCACATGCTTGGTTCGAGGATGAAAAATAGGATTGCTAGACAAATAAACCGCACCATTATTATCACACCACAATAAGGCAGGTAGAGCCTTTTGAACACCAAGTTCAGACAATAAATAACCAATGCACATAATTTCGGCAGTGACATTTGCAAGGGCCTTATACTCACTTTCAGTAGAGCTTCTAGCCACCGTGCGTTGCTTCTTAGAAGACCAAGAAATAAGATTCTTGCCCAAATAAACCAATTATCCACCCGTAGAACGGCGATCGTTAGGACACCCTGCCCCCAATCACTATCTGAAAAATATTGTAACTGAAAAGAGGAATTCTTTGTAATTAATAAGCCCATAGCCGAAGTCCCACGTAGGTAACGAAGTAAACGCTTTGCCGCTTGCCAATATACATCAGTTACACAATGCATAAATTGAGCGAGCTTATTAACAACAAAAGCTATGTCAGGCCGTATGAGAGTGAGATACTGAAGTGCCTCGATTACTTGCCGATATTGTTCAGGATGAGGCAATAAATTGCCCATGGTTTTGCGCAAATTCGGAGAGACAGCTAAAAGAGTCGAGCACGGCTTGGAGGCAACCATGTTTTTCTCCTTAAGCAAGTCTTCAATATATTTTTCTTGGGTTAGAAGAATGTCATCCGAAATATTTTTGACTTGTATCCCCAAAAAATAGTGAAGAACACCAAGATCATGTACTGGAAAAGCCAATTTAACTTGATGAAGAAACCACTCCATCTTCGCATGATCAGAACAGGTAAGGACTATGTCATCGACATAGACTAAGATATAAAATTGAATACCGCTTGTGAAGAATAAATAAAGAACTATCAGTCTTTGATGGAACAAAACCCAATCGAACAAGAAAATCAGAGAGACGATGAAACCGAGCCCGTGGGGCTTGTTTTAAGCCATAAAGAGAACGTTAAAGCTTGCAAACATGCTTGGGAAAATCCTGGTGAACATCACCCATTGGCTGCTCCATATAAATTTCATCTGCCAAATATCCATGCAAAAAAACATTGGATATATCAATCTGACAAACATGCCAATTCTGAACAGTTACCAATGTAAGAACAATGCGAATGGTTGAAAGCTAAATAATTTGGTTGCTTTTGAAAAAGTAATTGATAAGGCGATTGATTTTTAATGACATTACTAGGTAAAACATTAATAATCATGGCACTTTGTTCCAAAATTTTAATGGCAAATGTGCATGAGCAAGAAGCGTTAAAGTGGTGTCGACAAGATGTCGAATTTTGCATTCGGCAACACCATTTTTCTCATGGGTATAAGGACATGCAATGTGATCAGTAATACCTTTGAGTTGGAAATGGTGGCGCATTTTTGAAACTCCCCTCCCCAATCGGAATGAAAAGCTTTTATATGAGTGCCAAATTGCCTTTCAATTAACTTTTCAAAATTCAAGTAAACCGGGTAAACATCACTCTTATTTTTCAAAAAATAGACCCACGTAAAACGAGAAAAATCATCAACAAACAACACAATATAACGATGTCCTAAATGAGATAAAATAGGGGTAGGTCCCCAAACATCAGAATGAATAATATCAAAGGGTTGTAAACTATGATGATGATCAATAGAAGCTAAAGGCAATCGAGACATCTTGCCCATTAAACAACTAGAACAAGGAGAGATAGTTGATGAAGAACTAGCTACAAAATTATTCCTAACCAAAGAATTTAATTTTTGAATATTGGAGTGCCCTAGCCGCATTATCCAATCATCAAGAGATGGCACCGAAGCTGCCATAACTACCTTCGGTTGACGCAACGAGTAAATTCCAGCTTCACTTGGCCCTTCCATCAACACCTTCTTGGTGCGCTGATCCTTGATCACAAAATGGTTAGGCCAAAATTCAAAGAAACAAGAGTTATCAGTAGTAAATCATTGAACTGAAAGGAGGTTTTTAACAATTTTAGGGACACATAAAACATTACGTAAATCAAGCTTGCGAGTGTTAGAGTGAATAGAAGCATTACCAGTATGAGTTATTTGCAATCCTTGGCCATTACCAACATGGAGTTGATCATTACCCATGTACTCATTGACAACATTCAAAGCATTGACATCAGGGGTGAGATGATAATTGGCTGCAGTATCGGGAAATCAATTGAGAGGTGGCGCAACATTAGAATAATTGGTGAAAGCATTGGAGTTGTTCTGAAAATTGTTGTTGCAAGTGGACTGATTTTGCTGCCTTGGAGCATAGTGACTTCGACAAGTGAGTGCAATATGGTTAGTCAAACCACAAATTTGGGAAGGACCCCGATTGCGCCACCCATAGTTGTTGCGGGGCTGGTTATTATTTAGTGAGTTGGTGCGAGGCTTAGAAGTGGAAGAGGATGGTGGTGTAGGAAGAAGGGCGGAGAGCCTTTGAGGACTATGATAGCCGTGGGAGTCAAGGAATTCTTGAGCAGAATTTCATGGGCCATCAACTGACCGTGCATCAACTGACCGCGCATCTCATAAAAGGATACCGGTTCTTGGCGAAGATTGAGAGCTGTAATTATGCTATGGAAGTCAAAACCAATGTTTCGGTAAATAATTGCATTAAATTCAGCAGGAGACATCGGTTTTTCAGCAGCGCTAAGTTCATCAGATAAGGACTTAGCCTTATGCAAATATTCAGAGATTGACAAGTTATTCTTCTTCAGCTCTTGTAATTCAATGTAGAGTTGCAATTGACGATTTTGTGAGACTAAACCAAAAGAGTGAGCCAATGCAGTCCAAACTTCTTGGGAAGTAGAAAGGCCAATAATATATATAAAAAAATTTCTTCGGTAAGGGAGGAGAATAACCATGATAAAAGTAATTGATCCTTCTTGAACCAAGCTTCATATTCCGGATTAAAAATAGGCAAATTTTCAGCAGGACAATAGTTTTGGGAGGAGGAGATGAGGTACCATCGATATGTCCATGAAGATTTTGGTAATTCAAGATGGGTAGGAATTGGATTTTCCAAGCAAGGTAATTCTTAGAGGTAAGTTTAACAGAAAAGGTATGCGTGGAGGTGACCATAGAGGGAGTTGAAGAAGGAATAGTGGCGGCAACAATGGAGGTTGAGGAAGGGGGAATAAGTGAGGTTGAAGGAGATGACGTCATGGTGAAAGGAAAGGATTTTTAGATGAACGGTATAGGCTCTGATACCATGTAGAAGCTTAAGATATTTGGAAAAATATTTAGTTGTATTGAATTGCATAAGGAACATGATTTACAGAGTACAATTTATAGAACATAAGAGCAGTATACTAAGGCTATAAACTAGGTACAAGATAGAGATAAATAAGAAGAGTCCCGTGAATAATACATGTGCTAACAATAGAAACTTGCATGAAAATGCTCCAACTTAAGGTGCAATTATTGGGAAGCCAAATAAGACTATGAGACTCGCAACAAAGTTGCAGGTTGTAAGTGGGGAGGATGAAAGGGGCCACGTGCGGTGTGTCCAAGTCAAAATACACAAGAGAGCACCGTATGGCTGTCGGCCACGAGGCACTTTCTGTCACACCCCTTGGAGATTGGTGGTCAGCTTCTTCGAGCCCTTAAAACCCGGGAGTGCCTTCAATTGGGTCCCCTGCCTGCCAACCCTTCCTTGCTCACTCGCACTAGCAAAGCGTGATCTCACCCACCGGTGTAACTCAGTCCGTCAAGACCTAGGTCATCAAATTCTTCCAAAGTGTCTAGCGCTCCTGCTCTCACACGGTCTCCATTTTGCTCCGTCTCTTCCTTTCAATCTCGCTCATCGAACCGGTGACTCAAATCAAGAGATTCCTTGTCATGATCCGGGAAAAGCACCCTCAGAATATTATGGCTCATTAATCCTCGTTATGGTGGGCACAACTTTGTGAGTCTCAGTCCAGAAAAAATATACATGTGAACAAATAATATATTCTGTGACAATATAACGATAGATGCGAAGTACATTTAATCCTATGAATGATTTAATTTTCTTTCTCTCCCTTCTACTGCTTTATAGGTGGAGGTGCAGATATGCATCTAGGCCTATAACATGCTGATGATAATGCACCCTTAACAGAAAATTATCTTTGCTTTTGAGGTTACTCAAAGGGTGCAACAAGAAAGGCATCCACGAGGCTAACAATGCAAACCTTCAAAGGGAACAAAGAGCCAAACATGAATGCCAAGAGTCACATTATTGAATGCAAACACCAACGCCTTGACTTCTCACTGATTAAGACCCGCCCTCCTTGATTTTGTCCTCCTCTACCACCAACTCCATCACTCATAGTTTCATTCATACCCACGTCTCCATCACATCAGACGTCAATCTCTATTTGTCTCTCTCGAGCTGAAAATGTGTGTCCGTGTACGCGTGTGTGTGTGTGTGTGTGTGCAAGTACCAGAGATTGCTGTGGGTATTCTCACCGACGAATTAACGGGAGGGCACATGCCCTACGAAAGGAGGGACAAGTAGTCCCTGTTCATGGGCTCGAGACCGCAAGAGATGGCCTGAGACACTCTTCCAAGTCCCATACTCCCTGGTCTCTATCCCACACCTGCCTCCCAACGTTCTTGATCTGGACTGTTCATCTGTATGGCATAAATGCAAATGCTCGACTTGACTTCTCTCTAACAAAGTTATGTTACAGAGAACATTGAATAGAATTAATTAATTACGACGAGATCGAAACAAACAACATACATAGACAAGTCTCAACATAGTTCAGCTATGCTTCATGAACTATGAAGGTCAAAAAAATCCATTGGTGTAAACATAAAGGGCATCGAGTTGGTGTGTCAATCCCATACCACCAATATTTACTTCAATCGAGTAAATATTGTATGATTTTGGATCATTAGTCATAACTATTTAGAATTTTTAAATGAACGAAGATTAATACGGTACGAGGAGAGGTTAAGAGAAGTAAGAGACATGTTTTACAATGTATCGATCTAATGATCCTAAATGTTCGAGACCAATTTTTTTTTTTATAATCCAACACAACATTCATCAACAAGGCAGACAAGCATAAATATGCAACTTATCTGATTTTTTTATGAGTTGTTTTTAGAAAGCATGTTATTAGAAATCATACTCAAAGCAAAAGGATGTCTCTTTTAACCGAATGAATTTGAGTAGTCTTATGATCAGCTGGTCCAACTTGTTGCCTTCATGTTAGAGCAGAGGCTCTTTATGACCGAGTCTTGCCCCGCTTTTGTTTTAGGGAATGGATTAACGCACTCCAGATTTTAGTATTCACACACCGTATTTAGTATTGAAGATGAGAGAGTGTAAGAAAAATGCACTAAAATTTGTAGTGACAAAAGTGGAGCTTTTGAGGAGACGTGAAGAAGGATGCGTATTTTTTTTTCTTTTTTGCTGATTGGAGATGATTTCAAGTCGTCTAATTATATTTTGAAGAGATGAAGCTTGTAAAATGGAGGTAAATCATGCCCACGGAGATCGTTATAACGGTTTGAAATGATTTGTACATACATGCATAAAATATAGTTATATTATATAAAAAGTTTCAATCATATTAAATTTCTACAAAGTTTCTTCTCTAGTGATGTTGGGGATTTTTTTATTTCGTTGAAAAGATGAATTCATTAAAAAATATTTGTAACTTCAATTTATAAATCATAAACCTTAGAGTTCCAAAAAGTTGTTAATTACTTTAACGTGGAAGTACAATGTCAATATCGATTTTATTCATCATGATTACTGGCGTAAGGTATGATATGATGGATGCCTAAACAAACATTTACCTATGAGAACCTATCATAATTATTAAATTCAGCTTTATGTATTTGCTTTAGAAAGGTGGCAAAAGAAAAAAAATTGAAAACTTACTCTGAAAAATATCTTTTATTTTGGTTCGACAAAGGTCACTTGGATCCGGAATATAAAGCTATGCAGTAGCTCTCGCCTCTTTTTTACCCTGCAGTTTTAAGCGAGATTGAATTCAGGTTTCTAATCGACGCCAAGACACTTTATCAGTTGAACTAACTGACATCAATAGAGATAACTATTCCTTATCTTATGTCCGAGTCAAGTGTCAATACTTTATTAGCATTTCTATCGCTTATCTACATGACCGCGTATTTAATCAACTATTAGCGATTACGACGTTTTATTAATTAATCTTCAAGTGGGAGTGAAGTATTTTCTTCTCAATTGACTTGCTCAGCCCCTTGAAATTCTTCAAACTAAGTGCTCTCATGGAGTTTGATTACGTGCTCTAATGTGTCATCCATAATATAAAATTAATAGGATCTTCTTGATAATCTCGAGAAAACATCATCCTCAACCAATAAAACGGTGTTTACGGACATAAAATAAGTTATTAAGCTCCTCAAATCTGTGCTTGAATCCGAGGGTCCTACTGGACGCAATAATGCTACAATAATTGGACTTAAGGGTAATTGGATTCCCTAACATTATATCACTGTTAGGTCAATATTAGTGACAAAGGGTACACCAAGTGGGATTAAACCACTAAACCAGTTGCCTAGTGCAATTATGCAGCAGGAAATGATTCATTCACTTTACAGATTTTACTTGTCGATCTTAATGCCAAAGCACCTTCAATCAAATCACAATAAATAAAACGAAATCACAAGAGTTTGTTTGCGTTAAACACGATAACATTATCGGATTCAATCTTTAACAATTTGAATTTTTAGAGTTGATATTAACTTAACAGATTGTCAGAACGGTTTGGTAAGGTTTCCGGTTCAATTCATCCCGCTTGCCTATTTGGTCTCCCATTGTGATAATGTAATTTCACTCTATTTCTTTGTGTACCTGGTGGTAGTACACATTGATTTATTTTTGCATATACAATTGAGAGTTAGCACGTGAGAAAAGTGTTAAGCATGATAAAATTGTTAGGTCCATTCTTTAACAACTTAAACTTTTAGAGCAGACGAAAAATTAACAATTAATTACCTCAAAACTTTGCTCAAAAAAGTAAGAAAACCCATTAATTAGTTACTCCTAAAGTGTATATGCATAAGATATTTGTGCCTTGAATAGCGAAAAAACCAACTTCTTTTTTTATTTCCTCTATTTAACTATGTCTTATCCAAACTGATAATGAAATGCCTAAACCTCGTGTTTTCCATTTTAGACAAATCATTCTATCATGAGTACTTCCTGGTCCTTTAGATATATTTGCCCATTACCTCAATATTATATTCAGTTTTTCTAGTATAGTTATTTCAAAATGCTATTATAGTGAATATAAATATGTTTCTTTTGGAATTCATAATGATATATTACTAGGATGTTTTTAAATATAGACCACATACATGAAAACATAGCCAGTAAATTGGATCTCTATTGACAATATAATAAAGCTAAAGGTCAAATATTAGAATATGGGCATTTATAATAAACAAAAAGGAAAGGTGTTGATGCTTTGTCATTTTAAAGAATCTCAGAACTGAATTGTTCATTATATCATGATGATCATCCGGATCAAATTCATTAAATATAGCAAGGTCCACTCATTCTTTTGAACAGACCTTAGTACAACAAAAGGCATAAAAATTCTCTTGAACAGTCCTAGAAGAACAAAAGACTTAAAATAAGTCACTACATGAGCTAGCAAAAAAGTGATAAATAAGGATGGTATGTTAAGGAATAGAAGTTTCGACTATACAAATATACAATGTCGTAATAGCACTATCTGCTTCATAATCTCAACCTACCTAGAAAGCCGCTTCTTCGAACCCAAAATCGACATTAGCCGCCTCTAGTTAATGCTTGAATCCGGGCGCGCGTGTGTATGTGTAGGGGCGACTCCACATCCAGTACTAGATCTATTCAGCCCCCCATCCAGCTATCCACGATAGTCTGGACGGTTGAATGGGCGTTGTTGAAGTTCTTATAGAACACTGGCTGTGGATCAGCCTTCATATGTGTGTATGTGCGTGCGCGCGCACGTGTCTTTTTGTAGTTTCGGATTGTCTAGGAGAAAAATAACTTCTTTCCCACCGTTATACTCTTCCACTCCTTGCAAAAATCTAATGATTCTTTGTACTGATAGTACATTTATTTATTTTGATCCAAGTAGGACCAGATTTATACAAATAACAAAAAGTTTTACTGAAAATGTTATATAACCTGTGATCTGTTTCCCTGTTCACATGTCCTTATTAAGACTTCAAGCAGCAGAATGTCTAAACCTCAAATTTCCCTTTTTAGGAAAAAGCATTCAATCATGAGCACGTCCTAGTTCCTTTACTTAAATATATATACAACCATTTCCTCATTATCAAATTCCCTGAGGAAACTTTGTGGACTTACTTCCTTCTATTAAAATGGTTAATAGGAAATCAGGTACTGTATTAAGAATGTTGTAGCTATAGGATTTTGTTAGTTTAAACCACACCCCACACATACAGAGACGGCCAATAAATTTCATAAAACCTATTGGCACAAGAAGACATGGACAACAGATCTAAAGGTCAAATACAGATTTTAAAAAGAAAAAAAAATGATATTTATATTATTATTAAGGGAGTTTTTTGAAACTTTCAACTATATCTTTTCATAATATGTTAACTTCAAATTAAAACAAAGTTAATCAATGTCATTCCCGTTATTCCAATTGCTCCACCTAAATATCAAACCCTCAATATTTCCGTTCCTTATTGTTGCTCCTTCCCTATTTGTCTACATCTTCATAGTAAACTTACTTCCCTTTTTATGTACTTTTAGTGTACATATATTTTTGTTAATCGCAGACGCATGTGTCCATGGTACTAGTACATATGTAAATATGTTGACTTATTTTTATTTCAAAACATCGCTTAGGACTGAGCAGCTTATACTACTTTAATTATGAGATGTAAGCTAATTCTTTCTCGAAGTTAGTAAGCTACCTCATTCTCTTGTTCAATCCTAGTACGTACAACAAGAGACATACAACAAGGGTTACTTTACAAAGCTAAGTGTATTCAAAGTATAATTAAGAAAGTGAGGACATGGTCTATGTTTAAAGGACTAAGAAACTTAATTAAATGTATCATTTAAAAATTTCTTCAGTATAAAGTAAGAGCATATAGTCTTAAACTTATCGACTAATTTAAAAATCCAAAACACTACTAAATCGTCAATTCCTATTCGATCTTCAACGAAAGATTTCTACTTAAAATGCATCATGTATGGAGCGATGGAAGGAATTTATGCCTGCAAAATTAAGCATTTTTCATATACATAACCTTAATGTTGTTGGTCGTTAATTAAGAAAGACTCCTAACGTTGTTGGTCAGAGTTTAAGGGGCTTAGAAAAACGATTTCATGCCATAAAATGGAACATGATGCGATGTTTTGGATTCGGCGGACAGGGCACTAAGGGGACCTCGAGTTCAGTTCATGATTACCAATTAAGCTATTTGATAAAATATTGACAAAACTTTCTCATCCAAATGCTTAATTAGTAAGCAACAGTTGTGTTGGAAAGTGTACTAACCATGTGATATTGAACCTTTGCGTCTCCTTTTACCACTTTTCTTTCTTAATCTATTAAGCACTTTCACAAAAAGCATACCTATGAGATGAAACTTATCTTCTATCTTGGATTTTACTTTTACATATTATTGTCAACTTTAAAAAATAAATAAATGAGATAGCTTAATTTGAAGCGTGTTGAACCTACTTTCTAATTTTGTTTTCCCGTGTTGCTCTACGACCAAAATAAGAAAAAGCTCCACCGATATTTCTTCTTTCTCACCATCGTTGAAACATCATACGATGGCCATACCCTTTATTGTTTCCTTAAATTTTCAAGAGTGATGCAAGTATTGCACCAAAATTAACATAATTCTGATTTGAAGGTTTTTAAAGATAGACGTGTACAAGAAACCCCCAGCTTGCCTCCAATATTTAGTAGCGACTGCAAACTAAACACTAAACACCAAATACCATAAGCCTTTTACCAAATACAGTCTATTTGCCAAGCAAGAGAAAAAAAAAACGTTGGTGAGAATGATAGACGTGAAATCTCTTTCGGCGCCCACTAGAAAAGAAGAGGAACTTTAAGTGTATTCTCTACAAGGATTAATTACTTCTAGTCTATGTATCTCAAATTTGACACGTCGACGTACTTGGTACGTTACACCCTAAAGTAAAATAGTTGAGCCTTTTAAGAGTAGCATACATCCTGCGCTAGCCAGCAAATTAAAGGTGAAGCAAAAAAGGGCAAATGCCATGATAATGAACTCCACTGCAGCCATGCATGTTAGCCGTGGGTCGCATCAGCATCCAACTGACAAACACATCAAGATCAGCTTTTGAAATTGCCTAAACCCTACGTACAAACTCCATTCAATACCTAACCACCAAACATATTTAAACTATCCCTCACAAAGTGGTCCTATACCTCAACAAACATCAATTAATTATTAACACCCACTACTGCAGTTTAGCTAAGATTCCGTGGTGCTTAAAATCTTAAACAAAACCAAAGAGGAAAAAGTTAAGGAAATATAATAAGAGGCTACGCTACCAAATAATGAGCGGTCCATGTGACAGATTATGACAACATTGTCGTTTAATTATCATACGCTTATACTACACTTTCATTGCTCTTGAACATACTTTTGATTATCTGTTCATGGCACCAAATACTACTTTATGAGCCACTTTATGCTATGCTCAAGAATCATTAGGTGTGTTTGGCTGAGAACTGATTTCCATCTCTCTGTCTCCTCATCTAAATATGTAGCACACAATATATAGATTCTTTTTTATTGTTGTTGATTATCTCCTTAAAAATCTTAAAGAGGGCTTGTTGTCAATTTGTTGATAAGCCTCTCAACCTTCGGTTTTCCCCCAAATTTTGCGGAGAAACTTGTAGGCGAGTGAGAACAAGCAACCACCACTGCTAGTTCCAAGAGACATGTATCCTTGAGCAAACATAAAAAAAAAATGGGACAGGTTATGTAGTAGCTATCAAGGATTCATAGAAATTTTTTGGAGAACTGAGACACAAATCCTTACCAATCAATGAAGGAAATACATGAACCCATCACCATATTTAGGTGGGAACTGCATTAAGGGTCAGCATTTGTGCTACTGTCAACCCTTGTTCTCCACATGCTCTGTGCTGAATTTTAGCCATTAACAATGACTAGCTTGCAGCACAAAATTTCTTCATGGTATGTCGATGTGCCGTCATGAAGTTGAACATTCAGGTTCGGTAGAGTTTCAATGGCATCAATGGCCTCAACTGGGGTATTGGGTTGTGGTCAAGTTCAGTTTGTGGAAGGTCCATCATCTCTTCATCAAAGTTAAAGGGGTTTCCAATAGGTTCGACATCATTGGGAACGGGGGAGGTGGGGGCAGTTGTGAAAGTTTGCATTTTCACGAGTGTTGTTTGCTCCATTAATGTGGTCTGTTCCGCAAGTTTTAAGAACTTTGTTTTGAAAGAATTGCAATTTTTTCACAAGTACACACACAACACCAAATGCAACTTAAAAGCATAAACAGAGGCCATTAAAATTCAGGGACTACCAACTGAGTCATCGTATCTCTGTCGTGTACATGCTGTCATAATCTTAATCGCATGTAAGTAACGATACTTCCTATAACATTTTCGCGTATCGATCATGACACCAATACATATTTACTCTCGGTGTAATTTGATCCGTGTTTTTTCCAATTACTTGTCAAAAATGAGTTCATCTCTAGTTTCCAACGGTGCATTGATAAACCAAACACTTCTCTTGTGAAGCTGAAATTTTTATCTTGGTTTCATGCACTCCAAATCTAAATCCAAATCCAAATCAAAATAGGCAGGAGAGACAAATGTACAAACTTTGACACATGACTAGGTGCAGATCACGTGGCACAGAAACTGAGACAATTATGATTTTGGGCTTTGGACTCTTTCCTCCCACGCTCCCACGTGACCCCCTGTTCACAAAGCAGTTTTGATCCCCTGGCCTTGGGTCCACGCAATTATTTTATATCAACTCACACTAATGTTGGTTCTATGGAAGCAATTGAACCATCTTTTGGGGATGTTTGTACGGGCCAAGTTATTGGTCCGTGTACATACCTGGATGAATGAAAAAAAACGGATCATTGCACAAGATTCTCGTCATTATCAGATCATCGGAAGACTACCGAACCATAATTTTCCAAAGATTTTCACATCTACTCAGCTTATCCAAGTAATTTATATTGCTCATGTAGCACCTCTCCGATGCACTGCCCTGTTGCTAGTTAGTGAGCTTTGGTATCTTGGATTCAGGATTTTGGGGATCTATTGGGTCATGCATTGTGGGGAGCTGATTCCTTCGTGCCTGATTTGGTACATTTGGCGTTAAAGACATGCTAGAGCTTATGAGGATGTTGAGATATCCTTGGAGAATCTTAGTACTCTTTTTGTCTACGCTTGCTTTCTGGGCTAAGGAGAAACATAATTCCAGTATTAATGGTGTTCTGTGTTTTTTTTGGGATAGCGTTTTGAGGTGCATGAGTGATTAATTTCTTTATTTCTATGCGTAAATGAGTTTGCCCTCCTTCGGCGCTTCATAATTGTACATTTACTTAACTAAAAGAAAATTTGCCACCCAAAAAGGTTCACATTTTGAATAGAAACTGGATGCTTCAGAGAATGGCCAACGACTTCAAGTGATGCAAAAATACAATGATTACCCTTAAGTCAAAACCCCCAGGGACCTTTACCTAATATGTCTATGATCATCAGTCTTGCCTTGTAAAGTCGCCCTAATATCACCCTGAAGCTGGCAGAAGAGAACTTCCATGTCCATCATTGAAAATATAATGCATTGCTTCTAGCTAGTTACTTCCCCAGTCTCACATATCTTAATTTGAGTACTCTTTGTATTTTCAACAATTGATAGTGATATGGCTAAATGTGCTCGCCCTACTTGGTGGCGACATGTGGCAGGATTGACTTGTGGTCAACATAAGGTCCCGTATCTGAGAGGAACTCTACTAGAGAAGTCATGGTCCTAGAAGAATACTGATGCTTTAGCTACCAGGAGGGGATGATTAAGTGATCAATAAGGATTCTAATGTGATCTCAGTTGGTCTCCAGGCCTATCGAAAAAGAGTTGCAAGACGATCAGGACTCTACCAGCTAAGTCTATATTATAAAGAGGGCTTCAGGTACGCGGACAAGTTCACATACACGCGCACACCCAGTGCATTTTCAGCTATTCATAGCTCTACCCTTATAGCACCCTTATAGCAATGTTCTGACTTTAGCATCGGAGCCTCCTCCGCCAAAACACCCTCCGGCGGTCACTCCGTGTTCTATTTTGTAGGTCCATTTCCCGGCTGTGGTTCCCAATCAACATTCTAGCAGCAACATATAGTATAGCTGATAAATTCATAAGTCCTATTCTTTCTTTAACCATCTTTTAAATCAACCAGTAGTACGTAATCAATTCATTTCCCGGCTGTGGTTCCCAATCAACATTCTAGCAGCAACATATAGTATAGCTGATAAATTCATAAGTCCTATTCTTTCTTTAACCATCTTTTAAATCAACCAGTAGTACGTAATCAATTCATTTCCCGGCTGTGGTTCCCAATCAACATTCTAGCAGCAACATATAGTATAGCTGATAAATTCATAAGTCCTATTCTTTCTTTAACCATCTTTTAAATCAACCAGTAGTACGTAATCAACTACTATTAATTACAATTTGAGGAAGATGTATTGCACTCAAAACTTGGGTACTCAAATCTGGGGATAGGAGGTTTATTGTTCCGTTGAGTCAGAAATCAAAAGTGATAGTTGATGATGGTGAACAAAAGCCTATGCGAAGCTACGGAAGGATATAGAAATGCAGAAACAGAAGCATCTTTGGTTATTCCCCAGTAAGTTGAGCTTTCTCAGCTAAAAATAGGCTATGCAAATTGCTGTGGTCAAAAAATTGTATGAGGCCAGACGAGCACCCTAACAGACCTGCAAAGTACAATATGAGCAAAAGGTGACGCAAAGTGCAACACGAGCAAAGGTGACTAGCCGGAAGGGGCTACGCCGATGAGTCCGTGAGATATAAAGAAAGCATGCAAAAAGTAAAAGTTAGGCGTACCTTAGATTTGTGAGGGTATTTATAGAGAGCTAAATGAGGTTTTCTTCTCCTAGTGTTAGGCAATTAGATAGAGGTAATTATCGTAAGGGACTATATTCCTTATTGTCCAAGCGTTGTAGCATTACTGAAGCGATGATTTTAGAGTCTTATGAGAGACATAAGTATGTCAAAAAGAAATGGATGTCCTTAGTCAAAGTTTGGCTATAAAAAGGACACGTGTCACTCGCCAAATGGTGGTGCAATTTTCTCCACATCACATGTTTTCAGCGATGTTCACTTACCACTGGCACGGGTAAGTCAGCAGAGGTGCATGAATGGACATGAGAAACCATAAGCCCAAAACTGCATGGCACTTCTCAAATCCATGCCGTAAAAGTACTGCATGCATGACAATACCTGCCTAGCTGCGTCGTCCAAACCCATTTCAGAAAAGCATATTTGGGTTGAAGTTGTTGAAGAGACAGGTCCATAATGTGCAGATTGCAGAGCATTGCATAGAGACACCCTATTAAACTGAACGGAGGAGTTCATGGCAAATATTTGACTTTCCTACCAGAATCTTCATATGGAATGTGTTATCAATGCCAAAAATTTGCAAAGATTGAAAAATTGAATGCTTCTTAAGTATCCTACAACACAACCACATGAGTTTGATTGAATCCAATGGATTTTTCTTTTCATCTTCGTGGTTGTTGTCAAGGGGATTTAGATCCTCGTGTCCTTAAGCACGTATTGCTTGGTTACTAAACCCACTTAACAAGCAAACGAGGTTTTCATCCGCACTCTAGGAGACAGTTTTTTAGCAAGGATTTGACTGCTTGAAGTCCAATCCGTATTCATCATCTAAAGCTTCTCTTGGGGGAGATACAAAGTGAAGAGCACTATGTTATGAAGATTGCTCGTCTTCAAGTCTCATCTTAAAATTCATCATCTAAGACCGCTATCCTCAAATCAGAGCTGATCTGTTCTCTCCCTTTGAATTTTGGTCATATCTGTGACGAGGAAGAGAATACGTTACGAAGATAATTGGTGGCGAGAAGCCATTCACGACAGAACTAAAAGGTGCAGTCTAGGAAACGAAGGATAGACCTATCATTCTCCCCGGCCGTTTACTCCACTCTTTTGGAATTAGGTTAGAATCAAGTATATTTCACACCAATTCAGCAATCCTTAGGAGTATCGGAACGAAATGCCCTATATCCAATATTGTCATCCCTCTGCACTTATTTCCTCTCCATTCCAGTTGTCCACAAGATGTATTCGTAAAAATATAATAAGCATTGCCAAATCTTAAGTGCTGAATGCTGATGTATGTGAAATAGGAAACTCTTCAGAAATTTAATACCTACGATCTAGTTGCGCTACAGTAGGGGCCAAGACAATGGTACACTTCAATTTGGTTCAAAGGGTTACTCGACAAGTGGAGTATAGACAAAAAAATTGGTGACCACAGTGGTTAGGCTAATGAGGGAACAGTTGGTCCGATGGCCAACAAAACTTTAGCTTACTTTCTTTGGCTGCAGATTTGCAATGCTCTCTACTCCAATTAGATGCCAAAAATGCTTCGAATAGCGGAGTTTAGAAAAACAAGTTTACAACGATATTCCTACTGTGTTCAAAAAAAATTGTCAGCAAAAAGGACTATGCAAAAGTTTAAGCAGCCCAGGTCCCCTAGGGGGTGGTATAGACAGAAAAATGCGGCAATAAGGTCCAGAGGGAGTGCTCAGACCATGTCCATCAAGAACTCACCTGCAGGTTGAGTTATAACCTGGTGTTATCTGCAGTCTTGTAGAATAGATTTATCAGCCAGGACAGCTCCTGCCGATGACATTGTAGTGCTAAGTCGTGTTTGACGTCAAGGTACAGAAACTCAGAAGAGTATATACCTGAGAGTCTACAATACAAGATTTGAAGAAGTTAAACTTTATATTCTGGCTTCTTGTTACCAGGTAAAGGAGAACAACATTTCCTGAGGGAAAGCATATACTTTATCTCCTTACGGAAACGGAAAGCTTTGTTGGAAAACTAATTGATCTCATTCATGTCCCGACACAACTAACGCACTGTGCCAAGTGAGAAAGTACATGCATGCTCGAAGAATGGCATAAAAGTGTCAACAGTTCTCTTCGGGGCCTGAAGGCTGCCCAAGGTAAGAGTATGTTATATTCTACTAGACAAGGTACATGTAAAGGGAGTCATATATCACCCTAGAATGGGCTGGACTAAAAGGAAACTCGACGATTTTGAAGAGTAAGAACAGTTGTGGAGAAACCTAGGACAGAAAAAATTGACCGCAAAAAGGGTGCATATGAGCTCCTTCAGCTGTGGTTCTTGTTATGGGAGGTTAACTTGCTATATCAGAAGTCCTATGCGATCAAACTGCGGACTTCTCTACCTAAAAAGTTTATCCTAGCAGCATGGAAACCTATAAAGCCTATAATACTATTTACAAAGCCTCTTTACTCAACAAAAAAGCCTGCGATTAATCGTCGAGTTCACGTTTTCTATCATTGAAACTCCCACTTAATCAACCTCAAAAACGTGTCAACAACTTGAAGTTTTGTCCTCCATACAAAGTGGTGTAGAGCTAAGGCTCTAGTCTGTCTCTTGAGAGAGAGAGATTTCTGAGAGGGTAATGAAGTTCAGATATAGAAAGAACTGTTCTTGGAAGCTGATTCAACTAAGATTCTGTTGTAGAAACCCCGAGCTATAATCCCCCTCCCCGGTTAAAGCCAAGTTTTGAGACGTTATCAATCCAATAGAAGAAAAAAGGAGATGGATCATTTATGAATGTCATTTTTTTATTATCAAAAACGGCATTTACAGTCTACAGATGCACGTAGCAGTTTAGTATACTTACCTTTGTATACTTCAAAGAACTTGTATAATGCACAACCAGAGTCTATTGTGGCTGTCCCACACCTCTTCACGCTCCTACAAACCAAAACGAGTGGTATATGGGTTACAATACGAGTAACCGGTGTGATGCATTGAGTCCAGAGAGAGAGAGAGGGAGTACAATCTTATAAGCTTTTCTCTCTTCACTTGCATGCAACTCATCTCTATACAGAACATAGATCCCTATTTTAAGTAGGAATCAAACGCTCATTATGTTCCAACAATCAGCATCTTGCAATGCAAGTAAAATTAGTACCAATTGGAAACTCATACAGCTAAGGTTACATCTTCACTGCAAGATACAACCTCCGAATTTGGGAAGTAGAGGGGCAGTTCCAAATTTCCATAACCACCCCATCATTCAGAGGGATGAACCCTGAGAACTAATTCATCCGCCTACCTCTCGTACTAGGTGCATTAATACCCAAGGTGGACTTTGGCATTAAAGCATTACAAAACAAAAATAACTCATGTACTAGAGAAATAGTTACAAGATAGTGAACTGAAACACACGCGATGCGGAGATGCTAAATAATGAAAGTTTCAGGAGGCCTGGAACATCTCCAGGCAAATATTCTACGCGTGTGAGAAATTCGACGCCCAATTGAAGCATTAACACTTTCCGCAGCTGTGTGGTCTTGTGAATAATTTATATTACACTCAATGCACAGATTGCCTGTTGTACATCAAGTTAGTAAATGCATAAAGCACAACATCATGGCAAAACCCAGAAAATACAAGAAATAATTCTGGTTTTGACACCATCTATTTGAGAGGTCTAGTCTAATTTCATCAAGTAAAATACTCATTTTAATACAGCAATTGTAGCTATAGGCTCTCCACGCCTTCACTGTTTAACCTAAATAACTATAAGCATTTGTTCTGTCGACTTTTATACTTATTAGAATCCACCTTATGCTGCAAACTGGCTTCTTTGAACCAAACATGTGATGTGTTCTTCCTAGAGTATGCCTGAAGAAGAAACTTGTGAAAGTGGAGTCTTGAAGTCAAGTCCAGTTCACTACTTTTAAGTATCACAAGTACTTTCTCTTGAAGAAAGATTCTTCTTAGAAGGTTTATCCAGCAGTGGACACTTGGAGCTCACTGTCATGATAAACTTTCTAAAAATAACTTATTGCAAAAATAGTAGGATCAGCCTCTGCCTCTCACTTTATCTGTTAAGTGATTAACAATGCCAAAATACTGCTCCATGTAAAGCGTAGCTGCCACATTTCCATAATAAGGGCTTCGGGCACCGGATTTCAACCGCTTTTCTGCCTTGGGCTTACAACAACTCCCAATTCCACCATTCTCTTTCTATTTAACTCTACAAGCTTTCCTTACCCAGTTAACCCTAACCTTACAGACAACTGATTCTAGGTTTTCTTATGCAACCATTCATCACTCACGAATTCATCACCTCTAGCTACTATGCAAGATATATAACGCTCCCCCCATTTCATAATTTTTGCATTCTTTGACTTTTTTACAGGTTTTTAGGATATCATTGAACATCTAAACATTGGATTGAACTCAAATGGCAATTACACATCAAATGGATAATTTTTAAAGAGTCAACTAGGGCAGAAGCGATCACGACAGTCAATGTTTACCTGATTTACTCTAAGAATTTGCAAACGAGGGCAAAAATTTAGAGCATAAAATACCAATTGGCCCTATCGACTGAAAATTGAAAACACAAGGGCCAGTCTTATCTTTTGACTGTTGTATGCTCTACTCAAATATTGCTATAAACAGTTGCGGTTTACCCATGAGGGTTGTTAAATGGTGTGCACAGTTATCACTTAATCAAACGCCAAGTGCCAGTACAAAGATACGAACACAGATAATTCATGGGTTTTGAACATGGCAGTGCAATCATGCTCTCGCAGTGCAATAAAACAGTGATTAATACGAAACCCCCGGTATCATACCTTGTAGTACCAAGTAAGAGAGCCGAATCAACGACTGAATCGAGCTATATTAAGGATCAGTCTTGGCATCAACGACCTGATTTCACTCTTTCGGACCAATGGTTTGAATTGGCTCTTCTACTCCCACTATATTCCTGCCGAAGTGTCCACAAAAAATATAAAGAAAAGAAAAAAAGTTCTCAAGATGCCTTTAGCCTCTTCATTTATGGTTAAAAGTTTTAACGACGATCCTACCTTTTAAGCAAGAGGTTAACCCTCTTGAAACCGGCTGGTTAAAATTTACTGGTATCAGTAGCGGAGCTAGCAGGGGGCGTATCCACCTGCTTTTCTATCAATTTTTTTTATAGTATGTTTAACATCTGATAATAAAAGTGCCCACAAAAATTTTTTAAAAATAAATTAAGAAAATCTCTTTTTAGTCATTTTACATATTATAATACCTAAAATTTTTAAATATAATTTGAAAAAATATCATTTTAATCATTTTTATGTTAAACTTACACACCAAAATGCATATACCAAATATATATAGTCAACAACCAAAAAAAAAAGGAAGGTATAAAGTCTTCTTGGATCAATTTATGTGTTTCCATTTTCCAAAGTGACTAAAGAGTATAGTCTCTCACACTTTTCAAAGTGACAGACCGCAGATGTTGCGACACTGTGACAGACAAATCGAGAATCGTCTCGGTCCCCTCACGGGCCACAGCCTCAACCGCTCAACATTTGCCTGTCATTACAGCAATTGTGGAAGAAGCATTTTCCACTAAGAGCATTATCAAGACCCGATTTCGCAATTCAATTGGAGATGAGTTTAAGAATAACCATATGGTTACTTATGTCGGAAAAAATTTCTTTGATATAATTATTAACTGCTTTCAGAAGATGCGAGTTCGTCCTGGTCAATTGTAACATGTCATATATAATTCGTAGGTTGATATTATATTATTAATTTTTGTAACAATTTTTCTCTCACTATAATTGGTGCCCACCTTGAATAATATTATTGGCTCTGCCACTGTATGGTACGGCACGAGGGAAGCTTGTAGCGGTAGGTGTAGTAGGGATTCTTAGGGATCATGTTGAAAACTAGATCGTGTTTCTGAAATGTTGGTTATTTCGCGTGGCCTAGAGTTAGCATGGAATAAGGGTCTTAGGAAAGTAAATCGGGATGCAGATCCACTAGACGTCGTGGATGAAAAATCTAGACAGATTTTGAAGAGAACATCATTTAGCGGCTCAAGGACTCGATGCATGGACTTTGAAATTGTCGGGTGGTCTTTGTATGGCTTAAAATCACATTTTTGTGTGAATTCTTTAGTCCGAATAAGCTTTGCGTCGTCACCAAATCTTGTTCCTTTTACTAAACTCGTCCAAAAGTGGTCTTGACATAACTACACCAAGTTTGTTGTGGCACATGAGGTCTAGAAATAGCATATGAATGAAAAAGTGTCGCTAAAGCAACTTTAGCAACAAATGAGTACAACATTCTAGCATAAAAGTTGAAAATTTTAGTACCTTCATTTTCCAGTTTTGAGACTAACATGATTTTGGTAATTAAAATGCTTATTGGACTCGGTTTCGATTACAAGCATCGGTTGTAGGGTTCAAGTGTAGTTCGTAATAGGTTTATGATTGCTTTTTGATGATCAGCTCGACAAGAAATAAATTATTATTTACTTTTAGATGCCGGCGTTCTGCCTTGCCATCACAATCATCCTAACGACAAATAGTGTCCCATATACTTGTACTCGAAACGGATACATAGACATTAGAAGTATAATTAACTTTAGGATCGATGTTGGTAGCTAAAAGTTTCAAGTGACGAAGATTAGAAAATTTTGTCACTATAAAGGCATTCCCTTTTCTACAGCGACAAAGTTTTGAATGTTTGATCGGTAAAAGCTTACTCGACAACCAACTGTGGGAGAGAACTTGTACTTGCTTTTATACCCCCAACAAAAGGGGATCTAGATCGCTTTTTGCACTCGCCATCGTCCACCGTATAAATCATCGTCACATTGTTGGTCACCTAGGAAAGAGAATGGAGGGGGGTACAACAGAAATGGGAAGGCAAAGGGGTCACAGCAAGGGTCGAGGGAAACGGAAAGTCGGGTGATAAAATAGGAATAGAAGGATAAGGATACTCGGGACTTTTTGTTACTTGATAAAATGACGGAAAACGAAATAACATAAATCAATATTTTTTGGTGTTATGGTATTAGAGGTAGGGGTGAGCAACAAACCGATAAAACTGATCCGAACCGTTCAAACCGTTGGAACCGAACCGATCGAATCCGAACCGTTGATGAGCTTGAATGGTTTGGTTTGGTTTGAGATTTTCAAACCGAGGCCAGTTTGGTTCGGTTCACAGTTTAGGATTTCCAAACCGGCACTAAACCGAACCGAACCGAGGGTTACATTATTATAAAAAATATATATATATACCTTACCCTTATTAGCTAATAACCAGGATAGAATAAAACACGCTCACCCTAAATTAGCCTTCTCTTCTAATTCTACCCTTTCAAAGCCATTACTCACTATATATTGCATCAGTTACACTATGGCTCCTGCAATGTAAACATGGAGCCAATAGGCTAGTTATATCGAGTATTACAGTAGAGTCAAGAATGATAAAATACGAGCCATGCCTACTTAAAGGAAAATCAACTAATAAAAACTTTAGAGAAGTGCAGATTTGTTAGATATTAAGACTTAAGAAATTATCTGTATTTTTTTACTACCATTGTGATGCACACTCTCTTGGTCAAGTTTCCTGCTCAACTGTTAAGAAGTAAGTTCTGAAATTGGTGTTATGTTATTCCAGTAGTAATCACGTTGAAAGCCCAAACAATGTAGGAAAGAGAGCAAGTATTCTCATAAACTATGAGCACCCAAAAAATATGCTAGCCGAAAAAATTTATAAATTAATCTTAAGAAAAGTTGTTATTGGTTATTGTTTTTTTTTCTTGAAAACATAATAATGTTTAAACTACGCTCAAACCGATCCGAACCGTTCAATTTGAACCGTTTGAACCGTTCAAACCGAACCGTTCGAACCGAGGTGTCTTGGTTTGGTTTGGTTTAAGAATTTGTGAACCGAGGTTCATTGGTTCGGTTTGCGGTTTGACCCCCAAACCGAACCGTGCTCACCCCTAATTAGAGGTATTAAAGTAGCTTAATTCGTGGAGTTTCTTCGATTGCTGTCACGTATAAAGGATAAACAAACTTCATAT
This sequence comes from Escallonia rubra, assembly GCA_033065855.1. NCBI lineage: Eukaryota > Viridiplantae > Streptophyta > Magnoliopsida > Escalloniales > Escalloniaceae > Escallonia > Escallonia rubra. Next base: position 147,228 of record JAVXUO010000043.1, on the reverse strand, counting down.
TATGAGCTTGCGATTTTACAACCGAAAACAAAATATTGTGTATCTACAAAGGAATAGGATATTTGAAAAAAGAAAATTGGAAGTTCCTGATACGGTGGCACCAATTATGTATGATTTCTGTCAAATAATTACTTCTATGTATCGTTTCAGTATTGCCAAGACAGAGAGACTGCATCTCAAGGAGGCCAGATCACTAGCAGCTTTTACATGTCATGCCCGCATTGCCGGTTACCGGGACTGGGTCAATGATTCTCTGTTGTAATTGATCCGCATTTCCTTTCCTTTTTGCGTTTGTAATTTTGCGTACCTTATTTATGTCTCTGTACTATCTGGCCCCTAGTTTACATGACAAGCATAGTCATGACCTATTATGTATAGCCAACTGGCTAGTCAGTAAAACTTAACTTTATTTCAATGCAATTCTCTTTCTACAAAAAAAAAAAAAAGGAATAAGATCTTATGTTGTGCAGTACCTCTATTGTAATAGAAACATGTTTCCAATGCATTTTAATGATAAAACATCGTCACTGTTGCTGCTAAAAATATACTCCGCGTACTTTGCGGAACCCGAGCCTGGACCGATGACCTGCAAGACAGAAAACGAGTGACCGCCGGGTGGGGTTCCCGGCGGAGAACTCTCCGATGCTTAAGTCAGAGCGCAGCTACAATATAATAACTCTGAAAAAGCATGAAAGACACAATGTGTATCTGTGTGTAGTTGTCCCATACCTGGGGGGTAGACCCCTTTATATAGCTGTAGGAGGAGAGTCCTAGTAGGACTAGGCTGTGGACTAATCCAATCAGGATCGTGTTAGGATCCTCGAGGATCACGTCACAATCTTTAAAGACTCTTTTTAGAATCCTGATAAGATAATCATAAATCTCCCAGTTTGACTGGGATTCGCCGGGTGTTCCCCAATTATTGGGAGTTATATTTGAGCTATATCATAAGCCCCCCACTTCCTTAGCTAAAAATGTTTGGCTGAGGAAGTTTATATCTGGTGTCTCGAGACATGCGTCAGATTTGTAAGTGATTCTCATCCACTTGTAGGGGTAACAATATTTCTCTCTTCCATGTGCTCCGACCTAAGCAGGTGCTTAAGCCTTAGAACTTTGCCCAAGTAGGGCGCTAGAACCCTAGCTCTCGAGAGCCAAATTTTAGAATGTCACCTGAGTAGGCTATTCAGAATCATCTTTCGAAAGACGAATCATGGGATCTCGAGATCCTTTAGGGGCTGTGCCCAATGGTAGCCTAACACAAAGCTGTGCATGCAAGTTGTTGCATGTGCTAAGTGTTTGAATGTCCCCTCGAGGGGTCACCTCTCCTTAGAGGGTGTTCATTTTGTGCAAGTGTGTGTTCTTTGGCTCGAGCCGACCACATCATGCTTGCGTTTTACTTTGTCGCGAACTCTTATCATCAGCTAAGAGATGGCAAAGAAGCCTCGCACTCACGCTTGGCTGGGTTTTGAATTGACAAAGAATGGTGGGGGGATGAAGTCCCACAGTCCTTTGCCGTTTCACGGGTTAGAACTGTAGCTAAACCGTTCGGATAGAACTCGAGCTCTATCATGTTGCCCTTGGGGGTGTTCGTCCCTCGAGGGACCACCCTTGAGGTTTGACGGAACTTAAAGTCCTCATCATACGTGTCCTCGGGGGCAGACGGAGCGCAAAACTCATGAATATACCCTCGAGAGTTTGACGGAACTTTAGAGTTCTCATCATACGGGCCCTCGGGGGCAGATGGAACCCTCGAGGGTTTGACGGAACTTAGAAGAGTTCTCATCATACTGGCCCTCGAGGGCGGATGGAGCGCAAAGCTCATGAATATACCCTCGAGGGTTTGACGGAACTTAGAGTTCTCATCATACGGGCCCTCGAAGGCGGATGGAGCCGGAGCTCATGCAATTACCCTCGAGGGTTTGACGGAATTTAAGAGTTCTCATCGTACACGCCCTCAGGGGTTTAACGAAACTTTAGAGTCCTCGTTGTACGCGCCCTTGGGGGTTTGACGGAACTTTAGAGTTCTCGTCATACGCGCCCTCGGGGGTTTAACGAAACTTTAGAGTCCTCGTTGTACGCGCCCTTGGGGGTTTGATGGAACTTAGAATTCTTATCATATGCGCCCTCGGGGGTTTCTTGTCCTTGTTGCCGCGGTGCTAAATAAGAAGCCGCAGGTCATGGAGCCCGTAATATGGTCGTTGTGGCGAACCTTTCTGTCTGATAAGACATAAGGCATTAAGCATGTATGATCTCATAAAATATAAAGCCCCCCGGCCTTTGAGAAGGCGTGGATATATAAAGACGGCTTTTAAACCCATATGTTGGGCCCGATCGCAAGAAGACCTGTACGAGCAATATAGAAGACCATATATGCTTGCTTGACTGGACGTGCATATAAAGCTAGAGGGCATGGAGTCCGTCTGAGCAAGATGTCACTGATGATCAGTAGATAAGTTGTCGATATTTAATCGATTTATTGAGAAGCAACTAGATTCAGTTTGCTTGGTTGCATGAGCTTGAGCTTACAGATGTTTCATCCATATTAGCGACGCTATTGGCGAAGTGCTCTGATTTACTGATCGAGGTCACTGTGTGACCGAATATCAAGAGACAATAAGTAATGCTGAGTCGGCAGGATGCTGCAGCAGAAACCCTAGGCGTGACTTCAAGTCACCGGGTGCTGTGAATTTGTTCCTTGCTTTATGAAGCGATTTATACGTCACTGTTGATGCTCGTGGGCGCAGTTTAAGCCCTTGCAACAAGAAAAAGTACGTGACTGAAAAAACAGCTTTTGAAGCAATAAAGCACATGAACTTACAAGTTCAACTATGTTTTTAACACAGAATTAAGAACAAACTTACAAGTTCAACTATGTTTTTAACACATAATTTAAGAGTGGTGTTCAAACACCATGGCCTCATTAGGGTTTTGTCGGTTAACCGACAGGAGTGCGTTGCATTGCGTGACGCAAGTGAGCTTAATATGTCATAGCAGTCAGGTGCCCCGACTTGTGACATGCTTGCGTGAATTGACGCAATTGCATAATGTTAAACCATAAATTAAATAGGCCTAGGTTCAAGAAGAGCACAAGAAACAGCCTTTAAGGACGCTTGTTAGTGCCTAAAAGCGTACTTACTTAAATTCTTTTTAGCCACAAATATGCGATGAAGTATACGCTGTTTTTAAAGAAAACTTGTGTGGCATATTTTAAATAAAGACACTCTGTGGGTCTAAAGTAAATATGCATTTTGATGGGGGTTAATGTCGAATTTTTCAAAAAAGAAAGAATAGACCTTTTGTTTTGTTGTCTGCCCCATTTTTCTCATTGACAGGAACAACATGGCCTGAAGAGGAGGCGGCACAATGGCGCGTCGGCATCACGGTGAGGAAGATCGGGCCGCCATTAGCGATGAGACGGTGACCCTACGGCGGCGATGGCGCTGCTTAGCGCTACGCCGGTCACGGTGGTGACGTTCTTTCGGGACGCCGGGATCGGTGAGCTGCTGTGGACCGAGTCGGTTGCGGTGGACCAGATCTGAACCGGAGGGTGGCGATGTAGCTCTTGTCGTCTCAGTGTTATTATCAATGGTGATGATCCCATCATCTGAACCAGCTTCCTGGGAATCGACAGAAGTCAAGATTTCCATGTGCAACATGTGGTTCGCTTGGCTCGACCTTAATTTCCGAATCCCTTTGAAAGCAGTAGAAAGCTTATCACGTCAACAAGTTGAAGACCTGAGGATGGTTCACCAAGTTAAGAACAATGAAACTGCTGTCTTCAACCGGCTTTTTCATTCATCCGCCCTCTACGATGGACTGGGTATTCTTGACGATTAGATCGTAATTGGCGTTTCATTCTTGTCGTTAGTTGATATATGGCGCCGTCTGGCGCTGGAGCTAGCGGCGGTTTGCCGATTGGGGATGGCATCCCTTATATAGCGGCGGTTTGCCTTCGCTGTTCCGGTGGCATCACAGCGGTGGCCGTGGTGGCCCATCGTTGCTTGGTGGACTGGAACGGTGGATTTGGCAGCGTTTAATCACGCGACTGAGATGGCGACGGCTCTACTAGTCGTGGTGGCGTCATGCTGCCGCTATTCATGTTAGCGTCCATCTCGATGGATCGGGTCTACTAGCGGCGCTGCGGTGGCGACATTCGTTTGCGACACCGGGGCTTTGGACGGCAAGCTAGTTGCCGTTAGTTGCGATTGACCGAATCTGGGCGAATGAGTGATGCCCAGCCGTTGATTCTATATGTTTGGTCGGGATATTAGCGGCGGAGCTGCTGCTGGCAGGGACCCCGAGCTAAGTCTGGGCCGACAGTTGTGGTGGCGAACGCCGGCAGTGCTTCTACCTCTTCTTTTCTTGTTTCAAATTTTTTTTTTGGGATGTTGTTGTATCTATTCCGGCAACTTCACGCCGGCAGTTTGTGCCGCCGGAGATTGAAGTTTGCGCCAGTGAGAATCTTGATTGAGGTGGTTGTGCCGGTAGCGATGGTGACGATGGAGGCAGTGTCACTGTTGCTGTCTTGGACGACGCAACCTTGGAAAAGGGGCTGATTGGTTCTACCATCAGCGATACACAGAATATTGCGGCGGTAGCAACCTCCGGTCGGATGTGGTTGACTGGTTGCTGTACGCAGGAACATAGGGCCATCTCAGTTGAATAGTTGTTGATGCCGTGGTACTGCGATAGATCGCAGCATTGGAGGCCATTGTTTGGCGGCGGGCTCCGAACCATGAAACTCTATTGCGATAAACAATCTTGAAATTTGCGGCGGCGGCAGTTCTGTCGGTGGTCCGACACGTTGTCGCCGGCAATTTGGGATAAACTGCTGAATTTTCTTAAGGTCAAACGGCTAGGCTGGCGGGTCCCACGGATGGCGCCAATCTGTTGCTGCTAAAAATATACTCCGCGTACTTTGCGGAACCCGAGCCTGGACCGATGACCTGCAAGACAGAAAACGAGTGACCGCCGGGTGGGGTTCCCGGCGGAGAACTCTCCGATGCTTAAGTCAGAGCGCAGCTACAATATAATAACTCTGAAAAAGCATGAAAGACACAATGTGTATCTGTGTGTAGTTGTCCCATACCTGGGGGGTAGACCCCTTTATATAGCTGTAGGAGGAGAGTCCTAGTAGGACTAGGCTGTGGACTAATCCAATCAGGATCGTGTTAGGATCCTCGAGGATCACGTCACAATCTTTAAAGACTCTTTTTAGAATCCTGATAAGATAATCATAAATCTCCCAGTTTGACTGGGATTCGCCGGGTGTTCCCCAATTATTGGGAGTTATATTTGAGCTATATCAGCACTAACAATTTAGCAATGACGATAAAATATTTTTAAGGGCGATCTTTTGTCACTAGAGCTTTACATCAGAGATATTGTACAACAAAAGAAACCCTATTAACCTAAAAGATACTTTAGAGTTAGTCTTGACAATAATGGACATATGAAAGCTCCTTCAATTGCATATATCGATTTCATTTGTTGACAAGAAGATAGCGAAATTAAAGTATTACTGCATGCCTAATAAACTTTGAATAGAAAAGTAATATAAAATATAAGCAAATATGAATAAACAAATAAGATGAGAACATCAAAATCAAGTTTGCACAGAAAAAATTAGATACACAAAAGAACTAACTCCATAAGCCAGATTTCTTTAGATTGAAAAAAATAAAAATTAGAGGTGGCTATTAGGAGTGAGCACCAAAATGTTCAAACCGATACTAACGTTCAAACCAGTCAAACCGAACCGATTCAATCCGAGCTGTCCAAAGATATTAACAGTACGGTTTTATATTTTTCAAACCGGCCTTATTTCGGTTCGGTTCACGGTTCACATTTTTGAAAACCGAATCGAACCGACCTGTGATATGTTAATTATTTATAGTAACATTCATTGATAATATTCTCATACATGGTACTAAGCAAATCCAAATAAATAAAATCTTGAAAGTTAAAAGACAATAAACTAATGAGATCAGTTATAAAACAAAAACTTTGTGACTAATATCTCTTATATATTTACTCGTTCTTTCTCAGACATCAATGATAAAGACATACTTGAGTTTGTATTGTAATAGATGTGTGGAATAATGCTTATAAGATATCTTATGTTAACACAAGCACTATATATTAAATGTAACAAGATTATGTGTAATTTAGAGGAAATATAACTTCAAGTTTGATTAAATTTTTTATCCAGAAATAGTGTGTCTAGGAACAACTTCTTTAAATTGGCACAAACCGATCCAAACCGTTAAACGACCAAACCAAACCGTCCAAACTGACGGTGTTTGGTTCGGTTCATAATTTTTCAAACCAAGAGGTAACGGTTTGGTTTGTGGTTTGACCCTCAAACCGGATCAAACCGAACCGTGCTCACACTTAGTGGCTATACATTACTAGAGTGACTATCTGGGCCTGGACCATTGTAGTATAGTGGCCCATTAATATATGCAATATAGGAAGGCAATAAGCCCAATGCATATACTCCCTTTACAAAAAATTAACCGGGCCGAAGTCCGGCCTGGTGCCACCCTCGCCTGATGGAAAAATTTAGTAATTACACAAATAAACAAACATACCTTTAGCGACAAAAGTTAACAGAAATTTTTAACTGTTAAGTATATTTAGTAGTTATTAATTATCGTTATATAACAGTATCACAGCCTCTCTTTATAACCTGAGATGCAGACAAGGTTTTGTCCTTGAGATGGGAGTTTCTTGCGGCAAGACTCACTCTTGTTCTCTAAATGACCGCGATCAATGGTCTGGGATCAAGAAATATTTATCCACAGTATTTTTTTATATTTTAAAGTTATAATCGTATGGATGAAATGAGTACGAAAAAAATGGATGAGACTGTCGAATTCCATGTCAACTGAATATTTAAACTTCTTCTACCCACTAAAATTTTGGTGAATATTTGTCACCAAAAGACCTGCTAATTTTCCGGTGCTTATGAAGGAGGTCTACACCACTAAACAAATCAAGAATGAAAATATCCGTTCTCACACCTTAATATGTTTGTGAACGCATCATTTGTCGATGAAATTTTTTGTAGTTTGTCTCTAATGCATTTCTAACATCAGATGAAACGAAAAAGGATAGAGGAAATAGACGGTGGAGAGAGGCTCATGCCGTAAACTCTCCTTTTTCAACTTATGCCCCTCATATCACCAATGTAACACACAAGCAATTTCTTCTTTCTTTATTCGAATGATATTTGGCCTTTTATATCTGTCGCATTGAAGCATATTTCATATCAAACTTAAAGAATGAAAGGTGTTAAAGGATATATATTATAAGCCAACTATCAAGAATATCCTTCAAACGATAAGATCAATCCAACAAATTAAATGACTATGACTGATAGTAACTTGATTTGATTGATTCCATCTAAACATCGTTAGTCACTAAATTTAAGAATAGATGAACGAAAAACGTACTTGGTACGTGTTGAATTTGTTACACAAACCTAACTAGTTTATGTCAAGCCTAAGTATGCTTAAAAAAATATCTATACGATGTAAACAACATGGACAATAATGGATTAAAGACTGGTTCTTCTTGGCCAACTCGTTGGCGAAATAAGCTATGTGACAGAGATAGTTTCATGGCTGGTTCTTGGATATTCTAATGGGGGTACCTTTGGACGTTATCTCATCTTATAGTTTATTGTTGGACAAAGTTTGATAAGGGTCACTGTTGTGACAACTGATGATAGCATTGTCATCCCTGGATGGCAGAATTTAAGCTTTTGTAATAGCTCTTTTACAGGGCTTCAAGCATCACAGTAATTAGGCCTAATTATATTTTCCATCGTTTCAGTACGGGTCCAGCAAGTAGCACACCAAGGTCCGGTCTTTGATTCCGCCGGAGACCGTTTGGGACAAGCAAAGTAGCTTGTGAGGGTTCACTGTTCAGTTCTTCCTGCCTCTTTAGGGTGCGAGCGGATACGTATATTGTAGCTCTATTGGGAAAGCTGAACGATTCAGAATGTGTATTTGTGACGATGTTATTCCGATTGTTGTCGAATTAGGCTCGTTTTGAAAAACCTTAATGACAAAATGAACGTGAAAAGTCATGAACCTATCAGTTTCTATGATTGCACTGAAAACACCGACACAATTTCATTATCAGTCAAAGTCGGATAATTTTTCAGTTTTGAATTTGGGGTCCTCGCAATGCCAAACTAATTGAAATTGATAAACCCTACTATTTTCCACATGCGCTTTCCATCGACTTGGTAAAAACAAGAATTTCAACTTATTTTCAGTAGACCCTACTCATGACAGTAGGATCTTTATTTATAGAGTATCCAACTAAGAGAGTCCTTCTCATTAATGACTCTTGCATAGTTGCATTGCAGCAGTGGCCATCTAAAGTCTTGTAGTGAGAGTTCTTTAATGGAGAAAGAAAAGTTTCCTTGTAGATTGGCGTTGGTGATTGGACAAGAAGATATTCACAAAAGAGGGAATTTAGGTGCAAAGCGTTAATAATTTAGTTTTTCATGACAGTCTACATCCACTGTTGGGAACTACGTTAGACATCTGCTGAATTTGATTGAACCCCTTTTGACAATAGTATATATATATATATATCAAAGTAATCTTATCATCCTTAGGAATAAACAAAGTTGGAAGTTGTACGTACATATATATCTGTAATCTTAACATCCTTAAGAAAATCTATGACCAAGGGAAATTATACAAGAAAATCTATGTACAATGGGATATATATATATATAGACGAAGGGGTTTTATATACTATTGCTTAGATATACCGAACATAATAAACTGTTCAAATGGTTCGAAATCGTTGAGTACGATATATGATAGCCCCAAAAGTTAACATTTGCTCATTAAAGTTGAGAGCATGACCCTTCTGATCCTGTTAAGGAAGAAAGGAGGTACCAAGGACCTCAAAATCAACTTACAATGAATTGAAAGTGCAAGAGAAATGCACACTCTAAATGTTCACAATGGTACTTTTTACGAGCAATTTTCTTTTGTCTTGAAAATGCAAAAACAGTTTTTCTTAACAAAGAACAATAAAAGCAACATTTTTTACTTAGTTAATACATATTCAGTTGTTTTTTTTTATTATTATATATAAAAGGATGAACTGTAAGACTTTAAACCAACCGGCAGGGAATATTGCGCCTCTGGGACCTAGGCGGCCACATACATCTAAACCCTTGATTCCCGCATCTATGTCGGGGCCAAAGCACACAAGGACTAGTGTGTGGAGAACATGTAAGGCGAGGACGTAAATTTGCAACCAACAAGTGCGCGCGGGTAAGATTCGAACTCAGGTGGAAAACTTGATCGGGATCTTGGCCGGGGACCGCTGAACAAACCTTTGATTGTGTATCTAGTTGTATATATCACCTGTATTTGCAATTCTACTTTACCCTATCACTGCGAAAACTAGTACTCTTACTGTTGACCTTTTCCTAATATGTTACTCATATCCTCAGTATAAACTGCCCAGTTTCTTCTTGTCCTGCCGAATCCCTGCTGAGACACATCTTAAACATGCCTCTGAAATGGCAACTCCAAGAGGAAAGGAAAAGACTGTTAATTCCTATGGATTTGACACACACTTGTTCTTGTCCCACTTTCCCCCAACTAGTATAGCTACCAAAATTTGTTACTAGTCACATCACATAGAGTGTGGCAATGGAAGGTCACATTCCCATGACAAGGGCAAATTCCAACCCACCATGTCCAGTTAAACTTCATTAACATCATCGATTCACCAAAACTAGAGTAGCATTTCACTGTCTAAGATCAGTAAAAAGATGGGCGTTGAAGCCAATGTAGTAGAAGTGTTGAATTATTATATGGTAGAGAGCCAAATTGGATGTGCAAGTTATTAAATTGTCAACCTCCCTCTTTCCTGCTAGAATCCAAGTGCATACTGCAAAAATCTCTTGTTGATATACCCGGAGCTGCTAGGGTTTGTTTTGTCTCCATTTCCCCCCCAACCCCATCCCCCTATTTAACCATCTTTGACAGTTTCATCTTCTTCACAACTCGATCTCCATCATTCCATAACATGGCTGCTGAGATTGGCCTTCTCTCCTTAACCCAGCTCCAAAAATTAGCACAAGCTCAACAAAGCCAAGGTCAACAGCCGGAACTGAGCCCTGCCTCGGCGGCCGCGGCCGGCTCATGGATGTGGAACCCTAAGCAAGCGGCTCAGGCCGAGGACGACGATTCGTGGGAGGTAAGAGCCTTTGCGGAAGACACAGGCAACATCATGGGCACGACGTGGCCGCCGCGGTCCTACACTTGCACGTTCTGTAGGAGGGAGTTCCGCTCCGCCCAAGCCCTAGGCGGTCACATGAACGTGCACCGCCGCGACCGCGCTAGGCTCCACCAGGCGCCGCCGGGGTCCAACGCCCCCACTAACACTGCTTCTTCAGCTTTTATCATCCCAACCCAAGAACTAGTCGCTAATGGTGGATTGTGCCTCCTTTACTCCATTCCTAACCCTAACCCCATATTCTCTCCTACTAGGGACTCACCCTCTACTCTTCTCTCTGCCTCGCAATATCCGACGAATAATCTGATGCCATCAAGCCGTGAATCTATCAATTTTCCGGTACCCCCCCACAGCATCAATTCATCTCTGTGTCACTCTAGCAACACTTCTACTAGTAATGAAGATGGCAACAGTAAGAAAGACTCATCCATTGAAGAGATTGATCTAGAGCTCCGGCTTGGACCGTCTTGACAGCCAAGAAATTAGTGTCTGTGTGCTTTCCGCTTGAGGAAAGAGTGTGCTTCCATAGACCCTTGTGTGATTTTCTTTTTTCTTTTCTTTTTTTCATTTACATGGCTGGATTATTTCATTCGTGTGACAAAAAGCTGCAGCTTGTAAATTCATAGAACTAGAGGACCAAGTTTAATTATTTTGAGAATAATGAAGGAAAGAGAGTACGTACGTTTAGGGTTCGGATTGAGAGTGGTAAAATTAAAAGCTTTGCAGTGGAGTGTCATTTTCGTTGTCACAGGTTTCGCAGTACAAAAGTCTGGGCATAAATTTCCGTGGGGATCATTATAACTTTTATCATGTGCAAGCCAATGTCACCTCCTCTACGGCTCTACCTATCATACACAGTACATAAGAAGTAATAACATGATACAGCTCCTTCACATGGAATTGCAGTTGGATACATTTGTTGGATCTGCCCACAAATTCTTGTTTCATGTTAGCAGAACTTCATGAGGTGGATTTAGAGCCCGTACAAGGCTAAAACTTGTGAGAGAATCTTTGGGGTTTCCGGTGCTTTGCCCCCTTTACTTTTTTCAGGATTAATTTTACGCTACACCTCATATACTTAGGGGTCAATTGCACCCATTACCTCATGGTACTAAAATTGGCACCCAACACCAAAATTTTGAAAATCTTGGCATCAAGCACCAATTAACGGTCAAACTGGCCTTTGACCATACGTTTGTTACTTTTTAAGGGACAAAATGGTCTTTTAACCGGTTATATCCACATTTCGTCCACATCAGCTCCAAATGGCACCAATAATTAAGATCACGCCCTTCACATCATTTTCTCACCCCTTTTTCTCTCCCTGGCTATCATCTTCCCAACCCCACCACCCACGACCACCCTCCAATCCTGAAACCCACGACAACCCATTCAATTGAATCGCAGCCACCGACGCCGACCATTGGCTGACCGCCGCCTCTATCACAAATTCCTTACCAACGACTACCCACAATCCCTAACCCATGACACCTTCTCTAATTGAATTGTGGCCACCAACGCAGACCTTAGCTGACCCTGCCTCTGTCGCAACTCCCTCACCCACAACCACCAATCGCTAACCTACGGCCACCGCCTCAAATTGAATGACGACCACCAACGTTGCCCGTTCAACCAACAACAACCGTCCGATGAGCCATTACTTCCTCCACCGAACGACCAGCAGATACAACCCCAGCCCACCGCCGCAGGCACAACATACCCAATCACCCCGTTACGCGATCTCCCTGCTGGTTGCCATCGAATCCAATCAACCACTGCACATCATCATCACGACATAATCAATGGTCGAAATCGAGGGTGGGAGGGACAGGGGACATGTTAGGCAAGGTGAAAAGGGCGCACAACGAACACCAGAGACGGCGGCGGCGCTAAAGGCAAGTTCTTGATGCTGATGGTAGTGCACAATGGTTAGGGGCCCCATCCACACAGAGAATTAGAAGAGAGAAATGACGTGAAGGGCTTAGGGGGTTAAAGCTAACTAGGATTTCACGGGTGAAAAGACCAATTTGCCCTTGCCCTTAAAAAATAACAGACATCTGGTCAAAGGCCATTTTGACTGTCAATTGTTGCTTGATACCAAGATTTTTAAATTTTTGGTGCCGAGTGCCAATTTTAGAACTATGAAGTGGGGGTGCAATTGACCCCTAAGTATGAGGTGTAGCGTAAAATTAATCCATTTTTTCTAGATGCATTTACAAAAGTTGCACCAAACCTTCTGTGCTATAAGAAATTAAGGAAATCTAGTAACATGTCAGGTAAAAGTGACTAAAAGAAAGGGTTGATTTTTGGTAATTTCTTAATGTACAAGTATGTAAAGCACAAATTTCACTAACGCGCAGTGTACGTGAATAACAATCTAATGCAAAAAGAGTAAACTGCTGTCTATAGCTTTCTGAGAAGCGAGCATGCCTGAATATAAAACCCAGCTGATCGGCTCGAGTAGGATTTTAGGATCACCAAACTCGAACGTTACTCTCGAAAAAGCTCGTGTAAAGGCTGCACTACATTTTGTTATGGGACAAGTTTTTGGGATCTCACATGAAGAAATCGAGCAGTCTCTGCGGTCCTTATCTGGTTGAGAGTCTCACTCTCCTTCCAAGGTGCCTGTTACAGGGCATTCCCACTAACAAGCCTCAAGACCAAAGCGGGCAATACCTTGTGTGTGTGTGTGTGTGTGCGCGCACGACAGATACAAAGCTACTTCAACGGATTGGGGCCATCCGCAAGATCAAAGCGGACAACACCTTTGTGTGTGCAACCAGACAAAAAGTTTCCTCAACACAGAATTTGTGTACACACGTAACGTGTTCGGATCGGAGAGTTATGTTTCGTAAGGATGCAACAAAAGGAAAGGCGAGTCAAGCTAAGACCAAACATAATTAATTTGCATTCAAGAAAGTTCCAAAATTCTAACCCACCTAGAACTGAGCTAAATTGAGCTGCCTGTGTTCGGAACGACCAAATTTGCCCAACTTAAGCTTCCAAACTGCCTCGACTTGGATAACTTTGGAGCTGGGCCAAAACTTAGGCGCATATATGTTTGTTGGTGTGCTACATCTTCTGTGAGCGTTTCTTATTAAGCATTAATCCATGAACCCTAATCGACTAGTCAAGCTAAGTCTGAGCTGCTTCGCGTACACGTTCATGTAGGCTTGTTAATAAGCTCGACAAATTAAAGTGAGCCCAATCCATCCATGAACGACTTGGCTTGTGCGGCACGAGCCTAATTCCTGTGCACGACCAGTACCAGTTGGGCATAGGAACAGTGCTTGTGTTCATGTAGCCGGTCTCTCCATTTCGAGTTTGGTCGAGTTGAGCTCATGCACTTTATAGTAGTGAATCGAAACGCCATATCATCAGTAGAAGTTTTCTAAGACAAAGAATGAAGAAATTTGAGGAATGAGAACCGGTTCCAATGAAGGATTGATGAAAGTGACGTGCAATCACTCACATTGCTGTGGATCTCCCATCTGTTGTATAAGATTCAAATGACACTTAATTTAGCTCCCAATTTCACTCATTCATGTCATCCATGGAAGGCAAACAATAACATAACCGAAGCATTTTTCTCTCACCCGGGCTATAAGAAGATAGCTACAACTTTTCATATAATGACAATTAATAGTCGTTAAACAGAGTTAGTCTCATTTCTGCTTATACTTTTAGCAACAACTCTTAACAGCATTTTTTTAGTGTCACTAAATAAAAGCCACTAAAATCATTTAATGGAAATTTATTGTTGCTACGCGAGGGGTTGTAGCTATCTTCATAGAGCCCGGTAGCAGCCAAAATCCACGAACATAGGTTAAGGTGTATATAATTACCTTATTTATTCCAATTACATGTCATCCTCATGGTGACAATTAATAAACGTAGCAGTGAAAGACATTGAAAAAATTTTGGCTGCTACCCCGGTTAGAAGAATCTTCCTCCTACCCCCTTTATAGCGACAATCAATCGTCTCCAAATGTTTTTAGTGGCTTTTATTTAGTGACACTAAAAAAATGCTGCTAATAATTGTCACTGGTAGTGTTAGAAGAAAAGTCACTAGAAACATTTAGCGGCTGTTAATTGTCATTATACAATGGGTTGGAGGAAGATTAGTACAACTCTTGTAAGAGGCAAAGTTTGTTCAAAGACATTTTAACCGACTGTAAAATAACAATTGTAACCTTGTGGAGTGTTGAAAACTACTCCACATTTTATGTGAATATATTTTCTTCTCGTCAACACCAGACGTCCACACCGTCAAACTCCGGCCATGTTTGAGAGATTAAGCGTTACAATTTGGAGGAGATGATCTTGGGAAGTTTTGCGGCTACTGTCGGTATGAGTTGATGAAAATCAACGATTCAAGGTGCAAATGGAGAATGGATCTAACGGTGGATGTATCAGATGTATGTTTGGGAAGTAATCTAATGGTGGGTGTGTTCAGATAGTTGAAAAACAGAGCATTAAATGATTCTTAAAGTGTGTCCATGGGGCATATATAGCAAGACCGTGAATTGCAATGCACACTCAAACTTGAGATACAACTTACTTGAAGCCTAAATCACTCATCCTTGTGTCTTTTCTCGTAGAAAAATTCGATGATATCCAACTTGTAGGAATATAATTACAACCCTATATATAATGACAATTAATGGTCGTTAAATATCTCGTGTCTAGGATTTAATGTTACCAAAAAAAGCGTTGCTAAGTATTATCGCTGAAAGTGTGAGCAGAAATGCAGTAACTATATTTAGCTACCAGTACTTATTGCTATATAAGGAGTTGTAACTATTTTCTTATTACTAAACAAGGAGTTGTAAATATTTTCTTATAAACTCGGGTAGCACCACAAAATTTTCCTCTCATAAGCCCTTTGATAGTTACAGAAGTTGGGATCTTAAAAAGGAGAACACTCCATTGACACACTCCTTCCGTACTAAAATGGTATGCAGGTACAAACTGAAAGGCAGTGAGAAAGGAACTGTACACAAGCAAGAAAGTTTAGCCAGGTAGATATTTAGAGTGTGGTCGGTCTCGAAAGGGTCCATGAATGAGCACTAATGACACCTTATGCCACATAAATAAAATATGTACAAAAAAAAAAAACTTTTTATTTCCAATATTAAGATTTTGAATGTTACCTTAAAAATGTTAATATTATAGTTAGTTTAAGCTGTCCCATATATAGGGCTATCTTTTAAACTACCAACTTTGATTTGTAGGCAATGGTTTAATTCTATGATTGCTCAATGAAGTTTCCATTCACTTTCCTAGTAATTTTTACTATTTCTATTTCTATCGTAGTTAATAAAAACTAGAATCTTTTGTTGTCGCTAAAAAGTTCATTTTAGCGGCAAAACTTGTAATTATAACTTCAAAAAATAACTTCAAAAACTTTCGATGATGAATTTTTATTTACTAAAACCGTTACCGCGAAGCATAGAGATATATACTTGTCCTGTTTAAGGCTACCTTGAGCCCATCTCTTGGATGTGCAAACAAGGTAAGCTGTTAAATATGGAGAGTGGTACCTGATAACCTAGCTTTGAGACTGAATACAGATGAGCTTAATTAGCAAGTCTATAGCAGAATTGTATTTCTTCTACACAAAGACTTACCAATATGGACCCCTACAGGCGGACAGAGAGAGCCAGCTAAGAAACCACAATAGGTCTGCATGAATTTAAGTACATGGCAGAGAACAGAATGCTTTGGTCCCCCTCCTTCTCCTCCTCTTCCCATCCCCACCACCCTCTTAAGTCTTCCTTGAATGAGATGCTCGATGATCAGCCCAAGTATCTCAGAACCATGAATTCAGTGTCCACACACACCATGCATTGATTTCAAATGCAGTGTTGAAACCCAATCTTTAATGGAAAAAAAGGAGAAACATACGCAGAGTGCTGCTGCTACAGACAAAAACCCTAGCTATAAAGCCCAAAAAAACAAAACCCACCACCCATCCTCCGCAATGGCCTTACAAAACAAATCCTATACATGCTTTTGCCTGACAAATTCAGTAATATCAAGAGCCAACAAAGATTCGTGCAGTAAAACTGTATCTCTGTAAACTAGGAGGGAGAGAGACGGAGAGAGAGCCATGCATGGATACAGATGATCTGTAATATCGACCAAGATTCGGACAGTTAAAAGTTCCTTTCCAGTGACAGACACCAATAAATGCTAGTGCTTGAGACGAGAGAGAAAGGGGAGGGTGGGGTTGAAGCGTGTGTGTGTATGGTGCGCAAGTGGTTTTTGAGGTTAAGTCCTGTTCAGCTGCATGGGCACGGATATCCAGTCACCCCTTGGCATGCAGTAATGATTGCCTTTTTTCTTCTTTTCTTCGTTACTTCTCTTATCCTGATCATCATCTTGCATTGCATGGATGGCCGTGTCTCTTCTTTTCTCAGTCTTACAAGAAACAATGACTGTTGCTACAATGACACTTCTCCTGTGCACTGCCAAAGTTGCTGTGACCAAAATTTATGTTGAAGAACGACTAGGGATGGCAATGGGGCGGGTCGGATGCGAATTTTCTAAAATCCGAACCCGCCCCGCTAATCGATGAATTTTGCCCCGCTCCACCCCGGACCGGGTTATGTATATAAAATACCATAACTGATCTTATGTGGAGTTAGGAACTCCGAACCCGCCCCGCCCCGCCCCGCCTCGCTGTGGAGAGTCGTGCGCCTTGCGGTGGTGCAGTGGTAGTTCGTCGCAGTAGATCCAAACTCGTCGTCGTCGTGCGGTACTGCAGTGGAGATCCGTGCGCCTTGCGGTGGTGGTTCATCGCAATAGATCCAAGCTCATCGCAGTGGTGGTTCGTCGTCGCCGTGCGGTACTGCAATGGAGATCCGTTCGCCTTGCGGTGGTGCAGTGGTGGTTCGTCGCAGTAGATCCAAGCTTGTCGCAATGGTGGTTCGTTGTCGTCGTGCGGTACTGCGGTGGAGGGCCGTGCGAGGTGCGGTGGGATCCAATTCGTGAGGTGGATGGAGAGTGGCCGAAGAGAGCGGCGAGAGCGCCGTGGCCGAGCCGTGCGCCGTCGGTACTGAGTGGCTGTCGAGATTGGAGAAGAATGCTGAAATCTCAAATTAGGGCTTGTTGGAAAATAGACATATATATATATATATATATATATATATATATATGGTATAAATGGACGGCTAAGATTAAGTAATCTATTAGGGTAAGAATATCGGGGCGGGTATAGGTAAATACCATATCCGACCCTAACCCACTACGGGTTTTTGAAAAAAATACCATACCCGCCCCACGACCCGGTTAAAATAAAAAAAATCCGCTCCTATCGGGGAGGGGCAGGGCGGAAATTCGCGGGGTCGGATTTTTTTGCCATCCCTAAGAACGACCCCAGTGTTTGGATTCCAAAATCCATATAAATATAACCTCCCCGCCCCTTCAAAAGAGAAAATTTGACTGTTAACTCGGTTAGAAAAATCTTTCTCATACCCCATATATAGTGACAATCAATCGTTTCTAAATATTTTTAATTAGTGACTTCATTTAGTGACGTTAAAAAGTGCTGGTAATAGTTGTCGCTGAAGATTTTCTCTTTTGAAGGGGCGGGGAGGTTGTCGACAACTATTACCAGCACATTAAGTGATGTTAAAAAAATTAGATGTTCATTTAACGACTATTAATTGTCATTATATACTGGGTTGGAGGAAGATTCCTACAACCGGGGTAAGAGCCAAAGTTTGTTCCCCTCCAAACACCCACATATTTTCATTTTTGGGCAATTTTTTTTGGTGCAAAAATGAAAAAGGAAAACAAGGAGTTGAATAAATGGAAGTTCGCAATGTAATATACATGATGCAATTGTTAATTACCTCCTCTTATTTCAGGCAGGCACGTATGCCTTCAAAGTTGTACTGCACTACTGTCTTCAACTATATATATAGTACGAGAAAATATTTGGTGATTGTCTAACGACTAACGTCACGTCACCTTTTAGACTACCATTAATATCTTGCGAACTAGTAAAATAATCACGCGGAAACAACAATAGTAAATCTAATTTTAGGTAACCATGGGTAGTGAAAAATTAGAATTTATATTTTCACCAAAATTTTAAAAATCCCACTCACCGATTTTTGTCATCAATATATTTTCATTTACACTTCTCATTTCCTTTCTTCACCTTCATCTTCCTTCTCTTTTATCTTTCATTTTTCACCATTACATAAAATATAAGAGTCACATATCTAATCTAAAGCGTCATATATTCTTGATGACAACTTAACCATACATATTTTGTCGTGAATTACACTTTTCTGTGCTTGAATACAATGTGAAGCGCGAGGTACCCTGTCATAACATGTGACCACAAAAACAATTAGCTTCATTATTTCTAAAATATGAACGTCCATAAATTCTGTTACTTACACAGGGTCATAAACAATGGGTTACAGAAGTACAATTTCTAGGTGTTGTGGAGCTCTTCCAGTGCTTTGTGTGTGTGCGGCGGTGGTTGTTGTGAGGTTGGTGTAATTGGCTTCTAATCCATATATCAGTAACAGATAGAATTTGTGAACATTCAGATTTTAGAAAATAGTGAAACTAATTGTAATGGTGAAAATGAAAGAGAAAAGAGAAGGAATATGAAGGAGAAGAAAGGTAACGAGAAATGGAAATAGATTGATGGCACAAAATCGGTGGTGAAAATTTGAATTCCAAATTTTCATCAACCATGGTTACCTAAAATTAAGATTTACTATTATTAACCCCGCGTGATCACGTTGTTGAGTTGGTAAGATGTCAATAGTAGTTTAACACCACGTATGCAGATGATATAGCGTTAGACAACCACTGAATATCTTCTCATAGAGTACAGAGTACTTGCTTAGATTTAACCATATAATACTACATCTTGGTACTAGTGTGTATCCATGGATGAACAAATTATGGGGCGACTTCTACATGACTGCATACGTCCAATAATGAGATATGCTCTGTAATCTAGTTTCTTCTTATTGTTATTGTCCCTCGTAAATGAGAATAGAGATAAAGTGGCATTTTTTATGTCAGAAAGACCAAGACAAAATGTGAATTAATTTTGTTTTTTCTACAATGGAAAATCACGTTCACATTTGTTTTATTTGATGACTTAAGCGTCGAGGTGCATGAGGGTCAGGTTAAGTTTGAGTCATCCTGCATTTGTGGATCTTCAAGCTGAACACGTGTAAGAAATATTTATCGTTTTTTAGTTTAAAGGTGATGGTAATGGAACACTCTTCTATATATGTTTGTCTTCTGGATAGTTGGATTGTTTGAAGTTTTCATTTGATTTTCAATTGTTGTTTTATCTGAGGACGAGCACGATTCAATTAGTTTCGTTTAGAGTGTTAATACCATATCAAACCAAACCAAACCGACTACTAATAGTTTAGAAAATTAATAAAATTTGTAGTTGAACAGTTCAGTTTTAGCGCGGGTTGGACGGATCAAACGGATTAGTTTGAACAGATTGACCGGTTTGGGCTTGTAGTAATTTTTGGACTTGTTTCTCGGCCTAGCCATTGACTTTTTGGCGTTTCTAAAATACACGATAACAAGTTCTTTGGAGCCTACCTGTTGAAATTATTGTAGAGTTTATTTATATATGTTGCGGTTGAATCATTCGTATGGTAGAAACAAAATAATAACTAGGATTATATTAAAATTTATGTATTTTCAATTGGAAATATATAGATTTGGTTCGGTTTGGTTTAAAACGGTTTAAGAAAAACTGACCCGAACCAACAGAACTGAACATCGGTTTGGAAAAAAAATCAAACAAATTGTTTTTTGAACTCGGTTTGTGATTGGCCGGTTTAGTCGGTTCGGTTTGACCGGTTAGATTGGTTTGAACGGTTTACATGGTCACCCCTAATTTTACAATAGTCATTTTGTATGGTGAATTAGAGCATGAATAATTCACATAAGAAGAGTCTGCTAGAAAGATAAATAACTAAAATCTACATTTTTAGGTCATTATGTTCGTGATTTTTTTTAGCACCAACTCAGACCGTGGCAAAAGGCTACAACCCAGAAGGTTACAACCACTTGTATCGAGAAAATAAAAAGCAATTATCCCTAAAAATGGTAAGTGCATTCAAATAGTTAGATTAAAGAGGGTTGTCAAGAATCATCGCTAAAAATATCATATTAGATGTTCGTTGACAATACTTGGTGTCAATTAGGTGTTATTTTTTGATGGTTAAGGCATCTTACGACAACCCAAGTTGCACTATCTTGCTAGTCACCACAATCCGAGTTGCAGTCAAAATCGGTGCACTTAACGAATTCGGAGCATCACCGATTATAATTGGGCCATTCGCGTGAGAACGCGTAGAAAATAGCATCAACCTAATGCTACATAAATAAATGTAGCATATATTCTGTGAGGCTTCAAAAGAATCTTTAGTTCCATCAAGTTGGGCCCATTATGGCTTTGATGAGAATATATTCTGTGCCCACGGTTGGAGAATTTTGGAATACGGTTCTTGGGCTTTGTTAAGATTCCTGACCATTGGTCCATCTAATCTAATCTATCTAATCTAAATGGTATAAAAGTATGTCTGTACCAAGGAAAATCACTAGCTTCTTGCATTAAAGCTTGTGATTGATCTTTTAGCGCATCATAGATAAATGAGTATGTCGCATATTGCTGACAAATGAAAATTATTCCATCTACGCGAAATACAGTTTACGATCAAAGCACACGGTCCTGACAGCCTACATCATGTATCTCGATGTAGTTTAAATGGAAAATCACAGATGATAATTCTCAACTGTTAAGAGTTTTTGAGTTAATCTCTTCAGAATTTGATTTGGGCAATTGACTCACCTCATCTACTAATTTGGACAAACTTCGAATATTAGATAATTGATTGGTTAATTGACTTGTAAAAAGATATGAATGCCCATATGTCCAATAAGTCTTTATCTCTCTCTTTCTCATCCGACCAATTCCTCATCCTTAACTGAAGCACCGCCACACCCACAAACACCCCTAGTCCCCTACCACCATATCAACAACCTCCACTAAAGCCGCCAACCGCCATCATACCCACAACAATTACAACCAAACACACCAACACTATACTTAAGTTAACAACACCGTGGGACAAAACCCAAACCAACACCTACCACCAATCCTAACCACTAAACCACCCATACTTACTGTTGCCGTCACGTAACACCGAACCAACACCACCATACACACATCTCGTCAATACATTCACCATCTTCCGAATCTTAACTCAAACTAAAGCCAAGTCAGGGGGTGGGGGGAGCAATGATGATTTTGGCATTTTAGTGTATAATTGAGGTGAATTTTTTAGTTTCATGTCTAAGTCAATTCGTTTGAGGGAATCCATTGTCCAAGTTGGGATCAATTCTCCAAATCAAATGCCTGAGAAGGTCGATCAAAAAACCCAAGATAGTTGGCTTGGTTGAGATAGTTGAGGGGGGTCAAATGCTTACCTTAGTTTTAATATATTTAAAAAATGAACCTCGCAAGTCATCTAAAAAAAAAAAATGTCTCTCAATTTTCTTATAAAAAATATTAGCGTTTGTTTGGTAGAGAGCGTTAAATGATGGAAGGATGGAAAAGTATTATTCATCCAAATTTTCATCATAAAGAAGGGATAATGTCTTTCTCTTGTGTTATTTGACTAAGTCAGAGGGAAACGAGGAAGGAAAGAGACACTGTTATTATTTATACTATGCTATCCTAACAAATGAATTGAACGTAGATACTTTAAGAAATGAAAAAGGTGAATCGAATAAGTTTCACGCTTTCCAACCATTTTTCGTTGATAATTTAAAAAAATAATATTCCTTTTTTATTTCCTAGGAAGAAAAGTATGCCCCTCCTAATATTCCTTCCTTTCCCTTTTCCTCGTACCAAACGAATTAAATGCTTCGATTCCTCGACTTTTTAATTCACCTTTTTCTATCCAACCAAACGAGCTAGTAAGCATTTTCAAGATTTTGTTCATAATTTATCTCTAATAAAAGCTTTAAAACCAAATGTCAAATTTTGTTTCTTTTACAATAGAGCTTGAAACCTAAGGCATATAAAAAAGAAAGATAGAAAATCTCATACCTATTGGTAAGAGAGATTGTCACGCTCAGTGAGCCAAACTCTTGAAAACAAACTTTGTACCGTAATAGCTCTGCTTTGACTCGCGTTACAAAATAGACGTTATAGTAATTACTATATTTAAATAGCTAATAAACTCATACTAAATGTTGAACCTGGTGTCCAACCCAAAAAGCAAGCTTAAGACTAGGAGAAGCCCACCGGGTATAAGAACCAATCCCAAATCTCATGTATTGTCGATGTGGGACTTGACACCCGCAAAGCATGGGAATAAGAGGTGGTCCCGTTGGATCGAATGGGGCGGCAGAAGCCTAGCTCTGATACCATGTTGAATCTGTTGTCCAACCCAAAAGCATGCTCAAGAGTAGGAGAAGCCCACCAGGTATAAGAACCAATCTCAACTCTCATGTATTGTTGTTTTCCGGAGATTTGTTCATGATTTTTTGTCCACTAGGAAAATGCTTTCAGTTGATAATAATATTTTGCGCAACAAACATCGGAAAATGAGAAAACATTTTCTACAAACCAAACATTGAAAAATGCCGAAAAAGCTTCCAAAAAATGATTTTGGTGAAATAAACAGGGCTTAAGACTACTTTGTTCTCAAAGACTTTGAAAATTTATATTGGGCCAATTGAATTTCCGGTAAAAGCTGGTAACATCAAAAAAGCCCAAAACACAAAAATAATTACTTATATATAGTGTTTCAACACCTCTATCAAAACAACTAGTACCATTTCAGCCATTTTCACTCCAACAAAACATGGCTTCCTCCACCCTGAAGCAAGCGCTGGACGGGCTGGACAAGGACTCGTTCGTGGCCCTCCTGTCCAAGCTGATCGGAGAGTCCAAGCACGTGCAGAACAACCCGCCGGAGCTGATCCCGGAGGAGGACAGGATCGTCGGGCACGTGCTGGCCGCCCTCCTCCCCCTCAGCACCTCCACCGGCGGCGGCCCCCTGGTGGTCAACCATGTCAACTACTTCCCCAACAGGGGCAACCTCATTGTCGAGTACCCAGGAACCCAGCCCGGGAAAATTTTGTCCTTTGTGGGAATGCACATGGATGTTGTGACGGCTAACCCCAGTGACTGGGTATCCCCATCTCTCATTTTATATAATCCAATTCTGCTGTGTTGTTTAATTGTTTTTGTGCGTGATCTCAAGTGGGTTCTTGGTGGGTCACGGGTTTGAAACACCAAAACATTGAGTTTGGCTACCCTTTCGATTATAAGACTCAGAATTTTGGAGTATTTTGCGTTTGGTGCAGAATTGAATATACTCCTTTCGGTCGCAATATTTGTCCCATTCTATACTTTTTGTAAATTCTTAGAATAAAATTTTAAATGCACGAGCATCCGTATTACTCGTTGTTGTTTCCTTTGTAACCGTAGTGATTGGGTTTTGCTCTCCCTCCCTTCCATACCCATCTCTTTCTACATGATCCAACATTGCTTTGATATATGTTTCCTAATTCCTGTCCCATTCGACTTTTGACAAATTCCCAGGATATAATTGCACTAATTACGGATCAAATAAGTATAGTTTGGCGAGTCCGAAAGGCAACTGAATAGCAGGAATTAGCGAAATGTAGAATGTGATAAAAATATGAAACAGAGGCAGTACTATAATGTGGGTTCTTTGTGACCTGGAGGTCACGGGGTTGAAACGTGTCAAACAGCCTTTGTGCAAAAGTGGGGTCGATTCCCAATGCCGGAGCATTGAGGGGCACCCTCCTTTAATCTTTCTTCTACTGTGCCCGCCGTTTTCATCTAATCATTCAGGATTTTGAAGTATTAAAAAAACATAACATTTGTTAGGTACTGTTTACTCTTGGTAGGAACTTATATACGATGCACTCTTTTTGTTGGCATCAGTTTGATTTTTTTACTTTTTAATGGTAGGGAGTGCATTTGCTGTTATTGATGCCAAAATTGTGTCTATGCTAAGCTTGATACCACCTATTATGATTTGGTTTAAATTTGCTTCTGCACTCGACTTTTCAATTCGGATCGTCTGTTTTACCAATATTGAAATGTGCTCACAATGAATGTGAATGTGGCTGCTCTAAGTTCTGTATGTGCTTCGGAGCTTCTTTACCCTGGAATGTTTTAGCTTATCTGCTTGGTGTCAATTTGAATTCATTGAGCTAATTAATATAACTAGATTTAATGTGTTATGAAAGGAATAGAAGTTTCAAAATTTTGGGTATATAGAAGGTAATGCTTTGGTCTTCCGGGTAACCCGAAAAACAAGAAAAGGGTGCCTTTTTTTGGAGGGGGGGGGTTGGGGGTGGGGTGTTAAAATTGCCCTATATCGTAGAAAAGATGATTTTTGTGGAGAAGATACAATGGTAATAAAGATAACTGTCAATTTACTTCAATAACTTACTTCTTGTTAAACCATCAGGACAGCAACATTTTAACATCTTTGGAATTGTATGATTTTGCTATATTCTTGTTTTAAAGCTTTAAGGTTTGAATGTGTTGTATGCTATAACAGGTAGCAGATTCCTTGTCATTACATTTGATTATATGTGAAAAATAGGTCTTTGCATAGGAGGCAGTGAGGCACAGTGATGATTATGATTTGTATATCATAAGGTGATTTAATCTACAGGATTTTGATCCTTTCTCTCTGAGCATTGACGGGGATAAACTGCGCGGCCGTGGAACCACGGATTGTTTAGGGCATGTTGCTCTTGTAACTGAACTTATGAAGAGGCTAGGTGAGACGAAACCGAAATTGAAGTCAACGGTGGTTGCAGTATTTATAGCTAGTGAAGAGAACTCATCCATTCCGGGGGTTGGGGTGGATGCATTAGTGAAAGATGGATTGCTTCACAAGTTAAAGCAAGGTCCTCTGTAAGTGACATTTTTTCCAGATGACATGAACTTAGAGATGGAGCATGCGTCGATGTTGTTGTTTTGTTGGATAATGCATATATTGATCTGCTTATGTAGCTCCTGGCTTTTCTTTGCTCACACAGGTTTTGGATTGATACAGCGGATAAACAGCCTTGCATTGGTACTGGTGGTATGATACCTTGGAAACTTCACGTCACGGGAAAGCTGTTTCATAGTGGTCTTCCACACAAGGTACTGTTTTTCCTTTTCTCTAGTGTACGCTTGTGCTATATATGGCTGCAAACTGCTGCATTGGTAAAATAGTAAATTAGACCAAGTTAAATGTTTTGTCGATAACTTAATGTCATCACCTTTTTCTTGCTACCGCTCTTATTCGCCTTTGTTAGCATATCCACCTGATGCAAGAGCTCAGTCAAGATTCAAGAATGGTCTGACCTAAGATGCACGCAACGTGGGCGGGAGAGGGAGCCCGGGCCGGGGTGGAGAGCGCCACAGCCGCCACTACTTCAGTAGGTTTTGGAGGTGGGAGCGGTAGCAGATGCAAGTCTGCCGTTCCGAGACTGAAACGTTGCCTGCAAGATACGGTTACTTGTGCATAGTCCATGACGGCCCCTATCACTCTTTTATAGGCGTTTTTGGAGCTTGCACTAGCTTCCTGCAAAATGTGTGTGAAATAACACGTAAACGTCAATAGTAATAGGAAGGGAAAGGGAACAAGATATAGGACAAGCATCAGAATATCCCTGTCTATAATCTGATAACTGGTGAAGTCCTAATTACAAAGACAGATTACAGAAGAAATATATTAAGGAGGGCCGGGTTAACATTACTGTTAATTAAGTGAGAGAAAGCATTCAGAATATTGCTGGGATCATGCCTGAGAGCTCATTGAACTGCGTCTATGGTTGAAATTCAAGCACTTACACTTTAACCATTTTTGATGCGGCTGCGATACTTAGCCGTCTTCATGGGCTTGCCAACCTATGTTTCTGTCAAGATTGCGAGCCTGAGAGGTTAAGAAAATTCAAGTCTTCCATTAAATTTGACAGGGAGACCTATTTACTGCCGAGTATCCTTGGTTTCATGCTACCTATATTTTTACAATGTTGAACTGTGATTACCTTTGTCTATGTGTGTGTGTGCGTGCAAGAGTGTGCTCTGTGTAGCTCTACTTAAGATACCAAGAGGGTGTCTAGTGTGTGTTGAGGTCTAAGGCCCTAGAGCCTATGACATTGCTTGTTCAGCACTTCTTCTCTCCTTGCTCTTCTTCCATCTTTCACCTATGGTGCATGGCTTCTGGTACTTGCAGCTAGACACCATCAACACTCTTCTCAACTCCAAGCGAAAACAGGGTTTGGCCCATCTACATAGCCAGTATTTGTTGCTAGCCTGTTGTCTCGATTATGACTTCTGGAAGCCTTATTTTATAACACAAGATCATTGCAAGCCAAACTTTCACCATCACAAACCCATATTTATAGACGAAGTTACTTTGGCCAGCGACTGTCACATAACTATGGCAGCCTCTGGTCATCTGATTAATATGTTTAGATCGTGTTTCACATTTTTTGGAAGCCATGGAAGTTGTTATCTAAGATGAGAAGCTTATTGGAATGATAGGCTGCATCTTATGTCAGTAACGTGAATGAACCTATCAACGATTAGGACATGAATGAGTTGGCTTAAAATTTTAAGGTACTCATGGAAACAACAGAACTACAGAGCACAAATATAAAGTTGAAAGATCAAAGCAGTGGATGAGAAGATCCGCTTGACTGATACTCTCTGATCCGAATAGAAGGAAAAAAGAAAAGAAATTAAAAGGAGAGAGAGGCAAAGTCACTAGATGTTATATCTGCTTCAGCATTTCTTGTTGAATATATGCAGGCTATCAACCCTTTGGAGCTATCAATGGAAGCGCTTAAAGTCATCCAGTTGAGATTCTACAAAGACTTCCCTCCTCATCCTAAAGAACAAGTATATGAATTTGCAACCCCGTCAACCATGAAACCAACTCAATGGAGTTGTAAGTTTTGAGCACATAACTGAGAAAGTATCTTTTTTTACCGCAGCGACTTCTTTTATAATCGTTCTTTGTTTCACAGATCCAGGGGGTGGAATCAATCAAATTCCGGCTGAGTGCACAGTTTCAGGAGATGTCAGGTTTACCATCTTTCAACAACTATTAATAAGGTCCTCTGAGCTGAAAATGATGTCTAACGTTGCCCCTCTTCTGTTGCAGGCTGACTCCTTTTTACGAGTAAGCAACTTGCTTCTGTTTTGCTCACTTGGAGTGTTTTATGTGGAAATCAACCTCTGATCTTTGTGACCTGGATCGCATTTTTACTGGTTAATATTTAAGCTGGATCTGGTTTGAAGTCTAATTCTCCAATTTCAGTGTATCAGTTGTGATGAAGAAGATACAAGAATATGTGGATGAGTTAAATGCCAACATAGAGAAGCAAGATTCACGTGGGCCAGTTTCTAAATATGTCCTACCAGATGAGAACCTGAGGGGAAGGTTGGTTTTTTTTTTCCCCCCGCTCAAGTCGACGGACAATGCTGCAAACTTCAAAGTGCCTACTCGCGTTGAAACTTATCAAATATGGTTTCCTGTATAGTATGACCAGAAAGTTGGCAGCATGTTAATCTACCTTATCAACATGATATCTTGTGTATAACTCATATTTTCACTTAAAAGGATGATTTTATTTTAATTTCACCCCCAGAATTACGGTGAGTTTCGACGAGGCATCTGCTGGAGTTGCTTGTGATCTTGATTCTCGAGGGTTCCATGTTCTGTGCAAAGCTACTGAAGATGTGGTTGGCCATGTAAAACCCTACTCTATCACTGGGACTTTGCCACTCATACGAGATCTGCAGGTGCAATAGAACTTGCATTCCTTATCTGTTTATTCTCTTTTTTCGTTGGGAGATTGATTTGTTTTGATTGTCCCTCATTTCATTGTTGTGTTATAGGATGAAGGTTTTGATGTTCAAACGGCAGGCTATGGTATGATTCTCTTGCTACTTTTGATATCACCTTGTCCCCATAGTGCATGTGCATAGTAATATGGTTGAGACTATAGGCGTACACCCAATCAAATTGGGTCTAAAGAGTTCGTTTCTTTTGTCATTGCTTTTCCATTTTTTCTTTGGGTGCACAGGTGTGGGGGTGGTTGGCTGGACGGCTGAAATTTGTGTAGGAGCTGGCCACCACTTCGCTTAAGAGATTTGAGGGTAGTGTGTGAGCTTAGGTGGTTATTAGAAATTGACGTGATCTGGAAGTTCTTCCCAGTTATTATGGATGGTACATGAGAAGAGACTTGCAATCATTGAGATTAACAAGATGAAATTGACTAATAAAGATAATATATCTAAAACCATTTCGATTTAGAAGAGAGAATTAAAGATGAAAGCTGAAAATTATATGCAAGTGTAAACCATTAATACTAATAAAACATGATTCAGGAATCCTTTCCAATGTTCATAGATGATTTAACTTGAGGAAGGTCCTGTAATCAAAGTGAATGGGATGTAAACTTACTTCTCAAGCTTTCGTTGATGCAAAATAGGACTTAAATACACGCTTATGACGCTGAAAGTTGATCCGTGCAAGCAGATTCTAAGAGCTGTACGATACTTGGCATCTAATTGGAGATATGTTCAAACGTAGAGTTGCTCACTTACTTACGTCGTGGACCTTTCTTATTTGGTTTAGGGGCGGTGTAAGCACTACAGAACCTCATTGTGACAACCCTCAAACCTTAATATTTTTCTATTAAGACAGCCTTTACCCCAAGTCTTAAACATTCGGCAGCTCTTGGATATCATATACCCCCTAGTGCTGTTTCAGAAAATGAATCCAGATTGAGGCATTCCTCCTATCTGGGGGACGTCCGTGGAACTTGGTATTTTTTCCCCTGTTACCCATGTGGAACATCTCCCGGGGTCTTGTGGTCCTTGCTGGCGTCAAGATTTTGGAGAGGTAAATTAATGTAGAGCATTCTTTTTGTTTTATCTATAGGTTTGTCTGCAGTCTGTGTATATTAAACATTTCATGTAGAAGTATATGTTTTGTGTGTCAACAACAAGGAGCAGGATGGAGCTACTTTCCGATTTACAAAACAAAGAACACACCTAATCCGTGGCTCAAATGACGTATGCTCGGTCTGTGGTTCTATACCATGGGAAAGTTGTTGGGTAACTAAATCTGTTAAGTATTCATTGCGCGTGTGCATGCATGTTATGTATTCGGGGCATTTACAGTAATGGCGTTCAGGTCTTGCTCTCCCTAAGATTTTGGTGTTCTATGTGTCTCTTAGGCCCTTATGTTCCTTGTTTTACTCTGTTGTATACACGTTGCGCGCAGGACTTTTGCCCTTCTTTTGACACCTTGTACTAGATTTAAGAAAATTTTGTCTGAAGAAAA
The DNA here is from genome assembly GCA_033065855.1 of Escallonia rubra. Taxonomy (NCBI): domain Eukaryota; kingdom Viridiplantae; phylum Streptophyta; class Magnoliopsida; order Escalloniales; family Escalloniaceae; genus Escallonia; species Escallonia rubra. Next base: position 117,532 of record JAVXUO010000043.1, on the reverse strand, counting down.
TATTTTGGTCCAGCGTTAAAAGTATGAGCCTTAGAAAAATGACATACTACATCAGCATAAACCAGCAAAGGCCAAAATGTAACCTGTGAAGGGAAAATAGATGAGATAAGAATAAATCCCTTCCCAAAATGCAATAACACGCGCGCATAGAAATATATTGGGCCCAGGGTTGTTTTTATTGTGGTAATTACTTGAATTTCGTACGAATGGTAATATTGTGGAGGGAAAGTAGCGCTTATTCCCTTCACTTCCTCGGCCCAAACAAGTGGAGCTTTCTGCGTAGTTCTGATTATGTGAAAACGGTTGGGGCCTTGTGAATCGTGATCCAATCATTTGACATTCTTTATCAAGACCAATGATGGATTTTATCTGTGGCTGTGATTTATTTGTTCTTATGGGAGTTTTGGATGTCAACATTTACAGTAAATCGTCTTTAAAAAAGTAACTATGATTTCAGTACAGAAATAAATTGCACAGTTCTATGGCTTCCTTTGGTTAGGATTCTCCTCAAAGTGGTTTGTTTCATTGCAAAAATTTGAACTTTGATCCAAATTTGACAAATAGTCCAAACTAGACAAGAAAGATCTGCCTTAATGTCGTTGAATTTGTATGCAGGCTTGATGGCTACATACCATGCCAAGAATGAGTACTGCCTTCTTTCAGACATGTGCCAAGGGTACCAGGTGTTCGTCAGTATTATCTGCCAATTAGAAGATTGATGATCTGAACTAGAGGTTTGGTGATTTGGAATAACAAAGAACTTTGTCTTCGATACTTTTTCATTGCCACAATCAAGAGTTTGCTATTTAATATAGAGATTATCTACTTTTATTTCCCTTGGCTATTGTACTTGTAACTTCTTGCAAAGATGCTTGAATGCTCAGATAACAGTTCGCTTAGTCCCAATCCAGATGAAACTCTATGTCACGTATTCAGAGACCGTGTAGCTGCTGGCTTGACCAAATTTCTTACTCCGAGCACCGAACTTTTTAGTCTTTCATCGAAACTATCATGAGGTAGCGAGGTGCCCAAGTGTTAGCGATCATATAAATTAAGAGTAAGAGGACTAGAATTTGAGATTTCCAGTTGCCCGTGCTTTTGCTAGAGGTCATAACATTAAGGCTTTTAGTTGAAAGTCTGGCAGTTGGCATTGGTGGCTTTGCAAGTTACTTCTCAAGTCTGGGAGAACTGTACTATTGTAATTGCCAAATTTTGCAGTTTATCATCTGCAACCTGAAAATGCCAAAAGTTTAGCCCAGCCCCTTTTCAAGTTTCCATAGTTTGTATTAGTGTTGTGATTACATGGCTCAAAGGCCTGGGCCTTTGGGCATTGACTTTCATTCGAGGGAAATTAATGCTTGATGGAACGTTTTCTAGGTGTCGCTTGGTGGGGTGGGGGGAAGCTATGTAGAGAACCACGACGGCTCGGCTCCCCACCGATGAACGTAAAATGGACTTGAAATGGATAGCGAATGAATATAGAACCAATCTGATTCAAAAATTCCACGTTGACAACGATGCTTCTCGTGTTCAAGGTTGAGACCATCAGTTGACGCAATTATGTGTATACTTGTTATACTTTTCAGCTATATTGTTTATATACGGTCTATACTACAATTATGGTACAAATATTGGTCTCCACTAGGACGGACTACACATAAGTAAGCTCTGCTATGTGTAATATACAAATTTCCTCCAGCTGCCAACTCCTCATTCGAGGCTGCTTCAAAATTTACTTGGGTTCCTGCCTTCTTGTTTAAGTTGCTGGATTCTTTGCCGTAATCTTCGTCGGTGATCGTGAATCTTCCAAAGGCCATGCCCTAATATCACAGCAGAGTATATGCCGTGCGTGATAATGGGTGCAAGAATGTTGTTTGTCTGCCATAGGATAAAGATAGAACATCAATCCCATCTCTTAATTGAAGCTTAGACTAACAAATGAGTTAGGATTCATCTGAGTTTGAAGATTAGACTTAACAACATCAGTGATATGATTCATCAGAGTTGGGGTTACCTGGATCCATTCATATCCAAGGTAGAGGGCCAGAAGTCCTTCCAAGAGGGGAGAATAAATCTTTTTCATCTGCCGCCTCTCGTACCATGCTGTAGTATTTTCATTGAAGTAGGAAACCACTCAAATCACAATAATAGAAAGTAGGCTATGCCTTCTCCATATTCTTTGCCAAATGATTACAAAGGAATGACAGGATTAATAATAGCAATAGGAACCCCCCCCCCCCCCCACCAGGCTGTTTTGGGAAGTATCCTATGTGCATGGACAAATCAACCTTTGTGATTAAGTCGAATGAAACGCAAACTGGATTGTTGGATATCATTACTGTGAACCATATATAATGATAATAGAAAACCGAGATGAGCTCATTTGTCGTAACAATTCTCTTGAATAAACAGACCTAACTTGGCTCTTTACTTCTAGCCTCCACACTCGACTTTGCAAGTGTGTGGAGACTAGAAAGAGCAACACAATTTCATCTAATGACACCAATAATATGTTAAAGCCCCTATATAACAATATATGGTTGGAAGTTCAGAGTTAACAGCTTATTACCAGCAAAGAGCTTCTTTAAATTCTCACGGCCAGACCGAGATTGTAAAACTGGTGCAACCACGTAAGTAGGATCTGCAAGGAAATACACCTCAATTTTGTGTAAACACAAGCAAGGAGATCATAGTGAAACATTCCACAGAAGAGGATTGTGAGAGGAGCAACCTTTTGGAGAGGCAGCCACATAATAAAGGGAACTTGTAAGAGCAGCTGTGATTACAGCCGCAAAAGCCTGGGCGAAAGGGACAAATGGAGGCAGAACACCGGTCTAAATTCCAAGACAAGAAGCAACTATTCAGCAATAAGACGTAAGTTCATCAGGAGGAAGAGGCTAAAGGAAGATTGTTTATACCAATGAAGCCATTCCACGTGCATCTGTGACTAAATTTGTGCCCCTTAGGAATATGTCAGCCAATGCTCCCTATAAAGTTGCAAAAGAAAGGAAAAAAAGTAAAAAGGACAGCATGTGAGACGTGATATAGGTTAGAGAGAAAAAGTAGCAATTCTATACTAATCCTTCATACTAAAATTGTAGGGTATCAGAGTGATCGACTTTACATTGTTACATAAAGTTTTAAAAAATCGAACAAATAAGTTAAACATCTATACCATTGTAAAAAAACCTTGCAGAGGAATGAAACAGACCTGAACAGCAGCCCGGTAGAAAAGCTCCTCTCCAACAGAGCTTGCAGCAACAATAAGTACAAACTGCAATGTTTCTGGTAAACTGAATTAACTCTTGCTCGAATTTTAGTAGTACTTGAGGAAGATTATGCCTTTTCAACTTATTTACCTGCCAAGGTGACATTCCATAAAAGAAGCTCCATAGCTCCTCATCCTCAACATCCCTGATGGCACGAGCATGAGGAGATACCTTCACAACTTCATCCTGTAACCATGACAGCATCTTTACGATGAGAAAATATGTGCATAAAAATCATTGAAGCAGGAAAGGACTGGAATTTTGACAAATACTGTGTAACATGTTCTCAAAATAGGAACTCCCAGTTTATCCCATGTGTCAAAGACTAAAGACTTTGAAGCAAATATATACCCAACAGGAGAGATGGAGGAAAAAGATGAAATACAAAGAAGACACTAAAAGAAACTTATGAAATATCTTCTTACATCTAGAATAAAGAGAAGAGCCATAATTGGGGGAGCTGCATATCCCAGTCCTTCTACAATGGCATCCAAGGATGGATAGAAACCTCCCATGCTATCAATGCCTGTCAGGTTGCATATGAACCTTCCAGCTAAACCCATAGCGCCATATATGCCTGATATTTGGAAGTAGAAGGAAAACTAAATCAGCAATATGAAACACTCTTACTTCCTCTTATTTCTCTTTGCTCGAAAGCATAACTCAGTATTATCAGTTACCAAGATTAGTATTTAGCTATAAAAACGCTAGCTGTGTGTATGGATTACATGGACAAAGGCATAAAAATGACTGGAAGGTGCATGTAATGTGTAGTAGTGGTGGCTAGTGATGAGCAATTTGCTACAACCATGGGAAGTGCATTGGTCTTGGTAGTGTAGAAAGATGAGACTGTGCACAGGTGTGCAATAATTATAGACATGAGAGGTAGGGGCTAATTCCAGTGCTGCCACCACATATGTCAAGTGCTCGCTACTGCAGCTCTTAAAGGTTGGTGTCCAACACAATAGCATGCTCGTAAGAAGGATCAGCCCACGAGGTAGAAGCAGCATATCCACCCCTAATTTCTAGCCGATGTGAGATATAACTTGACAACGGCTCTAGCCAAAGCCAAAGCAAGCTATGACAGACTATGCTGCCTATACATAACCCTTTTAACAGAAGTAAGCACCAACTCATCGAATGGTGAGTAGCACTTTTCTAAACCCATTTTCTACAACGCACAACTCGATCGCCTTGTACAAAGCTCTATCTGCATGCCACACTGGTGAGTACTACCTGGAAAATTTTCTCTGATAGCACCTTTATAAGCGTGACTCTACTTTTCATACTTTTCATCTTGGTTACATTACTTTTTAAGGCTATGCACATGTACTTCTTTCTTCTTTATCGTTTTACTGGTACAATTAAAGCTAATTCCAAAAATGGAAAAAGAAAGCAGACAAAATGCCTTTTCATTCACAAAAAGATCCCAAAACAAAAAAAGCAACTAAAGCAAAACGAAGCGGTAATTAGTCACCACTGAAATTAAAGTATAACATTTCTAGGCAACCAAGCAAGCTTCGAGAAATTACGGTAAACCGACTCACCGATTCCGTAACAAAGTCGGACAATCGCGCCGATCTTCTCCCAGACCGGAAGCTCGGCATCAGCGAAACTCCGATCAAATGCGGTCACCTCCATGGCCGAGCTCGTGTACCTCCCGCCCCCGCCCCCGCCCTTCCCCTCCCCTCCGTCAATCCCGTCGCCGCTCCGCTCCGCCGTCGCCGCCACCACCGAAACCCTAACCCCGCCGGAGCTCCACCTCCTCTTGCCACTTCCACTATTACCACCCCTCAAGCTCACCGAAAAGTCACCAAGACCAACTCTACTCGACAACGAAGAGGCCAACGACGTCGTGGCGGGATTCGAAGCTCGACAAACCAGCGGAAACTCCATTCCGTAACAGCTTCACTTCCCCGAAGCGGCGCGAATCGGCCGCCGACGAGCGTTCGGGCCGGAAACGCTCACAGTACCTCGAGTGCGCGGCAGTCGGGAAGATTTCAGCTGGGCTCGGCTGAGCATAGCGGTGAGGGTGGTGATGAGGTGTTCCGAGTTATGGAAAAATGGGGGGACTGTGGGTGAATATAGACCGTTGGTTTTTTTTTGGCGGGGTGGGGCCCGAAAAGTCAACGTGGTGTTTATGATCTGGTTCTGATTGGAGAGGTGGAGGGATCTACGGTGGGGAGCGAGTGGGGGCCGGATGTGGACGTTATATAAAGCGTTTCGTGTCTGGATTTTTTGGAGGGAGATTAAAGAATATCTGGGTGGCCAGTGGTGGACTGCCACGTGGAGATAATGCTCCAACTGGAGTTCATGTACTTGAGCTTTCGAAAGAGAACATGACGGTCTGCTATACGTTGAGCGAGTTAAGTACTAAGTCGGGATGCAATCGGCTGGATCCCACCGTCCCGCTCCGCTCCAACCCAGGTCGCTCGATACGTCTCGCTCCGATTTATTCTATTTAGACTTGATTAGTAGTATCATTTAATCAAATTCAATGCGGGTTTAATCCGTTCATTATTTTTGAATTTTATTCCTTTTTTAACTAGTCAAAAATTTTAAGCATAGATTATGTTTTGACTCTAGTTGGGACGACAACAACAAGGGCGTGGTTGTTTGCAGTATGGTGGAGATGGCTGCGAGAGGTGGTGTTCGGAGTTTGTTGGCGATGCCCCCCAAGGGTTTGGCCTAACGGGGCAGCTAGCTGCGGTGGTGGCTGAGGGCGGATCTCGACGGTGATGGATGTTGGGAAAATATGCTTTCGTGTATATTTGTGCATAATCTCTTTACGAAAAATAAAAATACTGAACAAGCAGAATTGCTTACTAATTAAACACAGAATTAGAAAACAGAAGCAGAATTACAGAAACAACAATGAAAGATTGACGAGGCGTGAATTTGATTCGATGTCATTAAGACTTTATTCGTCCCACAATGGTGCTAACCGTTTGTTAACGAAAGTCTCTCAGGATATAACGGCAACGTTTGGAAATAAGAGCACTCCAAAATTTCAGACTTGGTGAACCAAAATAATGCAAAACTCTTTCTTTTGGAGACACAAGAAAAAATGACAGAATTTTGAGAGAGGAATTTTTTTTTCTTTTATGTTTTTCAGACTCTGGACATGGTCTTATACAGGGAAAAAATTCGTTGTAGGGTGCAACTCTTCACTGAAAGAATGCAGCTGTTGGAAAAGTTACAACTTTTTGAAAAATAAATAAATTTGTTCCAAAAATAATAAAGCCTGATGGGCTCAAGCCACGACCACGGACCAGGACAAGCGGGGCGGCGCGCGAGTTGTAGACCTTGGGTCAACCTAGATCCTCCTTCCTTACAAAACTTAGGTACCCCCAATGGGTCCAACCCTTAACTCAAGATTAAACCTTATAAGGGGGTAACAATAATTTTATCTTTTCAATGTGAGATACTTTTTTTCCTTCAAGTTGAACCACCAACTTCAATTTTAATTTTTTTATTCATTCACCACTCATTTGTTTTAAACTTATGAATATACTATGATCATCTACTCAGATAGATGAACATAAATCAATTTGTTCCTAATCAAATTATGATGTCGAACCCATTTAAAAATTGAGTCAAAGATGACTTCTCAATAATGAGTTTAAAACCCAATTGCCAACAACGGAAACTCAAAGGTGGCTGCCTGTGCTTGTCTATGTGGGAGAGAAAGGAAAAGAAGAACACAAAACGTTGCTCAATTAAGTTAGGAATGAAAAGATTCATATAGGTCCAAATGAATTATAGTTGGAAAATGTTTGGGAATTGGGATGGGATACCCCCGTTTAAGGCCAAGTCACTTAAAGCCCATATGCCACATTACCAATTGCTTCACCAAATGTAGTTAACGTACTTGGTTATGGGTTCTTTTAAGCCTACATAGAACTCACGGAACAAAAGGATGTGAACCACGGATAAGAGTTAGGGAACAGAAAGACTTCTCGCTATGTTGTGCCTAAACTTGGCAAAATATTAGCCGGACCCGCGGGTCTACCCGTACCCGCTCAAAAAAGCCGGGTACGGGTACATATATAGAAGACCCGTTGAAATTAGACCCGTACCCGGACCGACCCGTAATTTACGGGTCGGTTCGGATCGGGTACAGGTAATCCGGATTTACCCGTATTTTCAGTTATATAAATGGATTTAACCATTTAGGGTTTCATTCTCACTTCACTCTTTTTCTCTTCAGCAGCCAAGTTCTCTTTCTCTATCTTTCTCTCGCTCTCTTTCACACTCTCAGACCACACCCCACGACGATCACCAGTCATCGTCCACAAGATCGCAGATCCACGCCTCCGTCGCCGACTCTTTCCATCGCCTGTCATAGATCCGTGCCTCCATCGTCGTCTCTTTCCCCTTAGACCACAATCGCACCTTCGCAGATCTACTACCGCCGTCAGTGCACCTCCGTAGATCAGCCACTTTCACCGCAGATCTACTACCGCCGGCCACTTCCACCGTATCTCAGTGCCTCCGCCGCCGTCCCCCTCCCTCCCGAGATCGATCTACCTTGCGACGTCGCTCTCGCCTGTCAGATCCATCGACGGTAGCGACACCACATCAAGTCGACGGCCAACTACTGCACATCAAGCGACGGCGTCCATCGTCCCGCCTCCGCTCCACCACCAACTCCGTCTTCAATGTCGTCGATGAGATCCACCACCGCTCCGTGGCCACCATCTCCGTTGCCATCGCCAGATTTGCTAGTTTTATTTGTTTTAAAAATCTTTGTATGTATACAAGTAAATTGTAGTGTTGATTTCTTTCAGATCTGCCTGTGTTTTATTTTGTGTTGTGAGATAAAATTTTTTTAGATCTGCTTGTTCCTATTGTATATTTGTGTTTGGAAAGTTGAGACGATGGGGTTGGATTTGAGAATTGATTTGAGATTAATGATCAAGTGATAATTGTAGAAATGAAATCAGAAAGTTGTAATAATAAAATAGAAGGAAAAAACAGACTTTAGAATAAATAGGCCAAATGTTTATTAATAAAAAAATTCAAAAAATTAATTATTTACCTGCGGGTATTACCCGCCCCGTCAGGGTAGGGTACGGATTCCAAAAATCTCTACTCGAGAAAAACGGGGTAAAATTTACCCGAACCTATTTTATCCGTACCCGGCCGGTTTTTACCCGTACCCAATCGGTTACCCATTTGCCAGGTCTAGTTGTGCCTAGTAGTAACAAGAGCATTGGCTGATATCAAACAGGCAAAAGTTACCATCAAATGACCAAAAATCACTACCAATTGACCAAATGTAGCGATTTTTCAAAACCAGAAATATATTGCATATCCATGAGTGGTTTTACGGCAGCACTGTTGTGATCATATCGTTGGTCATTTTAGTAGTAACGTTTGCTCGTTTAATTGTGGTTTTTGCTTTTTTGATAACAAAACTAGAATTCAAGTTGGCATCCGAATTATTGAGAATGCACCATAAAATTTGCGGTTGTTCTTCTTGTTTGGCGAATTTCGCTTTTGTTCTTGCCCCCCGAAAAATGATTTTGGCTTTGGGGATGCAGCCATGGTATTCATGTATGTACCCTGTTCCTTGCCTTTTTCCATTCTTTACCCTCTATTCATGTGACGATTGAAAATATATTTTTTGGTTAATTCGACTTTCTAACCATGAAGTTTTACTAAATTTGCAGTTCGCCCCTTCTTTACTTCTTTTAATAAACTTCTCGTGCACTGCGTGTGAGCAAAGTGATTGTGACATTGCTACTGTCAAGTAGATAGAGACCCACATGTTTAGAAGGCAAATTTTGCCTTCTAAACATTTGGCTCTCTATCTACTTGACAGTATTATGCCAAAATAAAAAAAAATTAACTCACATGTAGCAAAAATTGGAGAAGACTTTTTTTTGGTATATTTCTCAACATTATTTGTTAGAGAAGTTACTTGACACGCTTCGACCTGTATTTAAGTTGATTAGGAATGACAAATAACACTATATTGTATGCCTTAAACACGTGTCTAAGACGTGTTTGACAAGATCTTGAGTTCATTACTTCCGCTGACATGTTTGGTCCACATTTATAATAGTAGAATTTGCACTTTGTTTAATTGTACACTTGGTAACGATGCACCGTGATTTGTCTCTATATATGCAATTGATGATTTGACATAAGAAAGAGCGTTTAAGTATTATTGGGTCCATCTTCTATAAACTTAAGTTTTTTAAAACAGATAGTAACTTAAAAAGTAAAGAAAGACACAAGCAAGAGCAACTTTCTTTAATTGTCACTATTGCTGCTTTAGTGGCACAATTGTAAGAAATACACATGTCTCAAAGTTATTTACATCTATTTGTACAATGGTGCCGCTAAAATTGTCAGAGTGAGAATTCGACAACGATGCCTTTATTTTTTAATTTTTTGCAAAGTTTATAATTTTCTTATGCTGAATGCAATGAAAAATGCATCGATGATTCAAGGAAAACACTCTACCCGTAGTGACACTTGGATTTTTAGGGCCAAAAACAAGAGAGAATTTGAAGTCGGAAAGCTGATAAAATGCCATAAAAAGGCAACTTCACTGTGTCGTCTGTACATAATAATTCAAACACCTTCATGGTGTATAGAATGTTTGAAATTAATTTTGGATGGTCAAATCTATTTTAATCTAGATTAAATTAGATATGCGGGTGTTTGGCAAAAAAATTATGAAATTTAAATCTACCCTAACAAGATAAAATTTGATTTAGTCCATAATCGTGGAAAGCCTGAATTATCAAATAATCACTTTTTTTCATAAACATGTTTGACCTTTTAATTGACTAAACTATCACCACATTTCTCATAAAAGGACATCACGTACCATTTTAACTGATTTCGAAAAGTTATTGTACTATAAACACTAATTTAAGATTGCCGGTGTTTTTAGTTTAAAGTGAGAAGTAACAACTTTTGTGGGTGACTGAATATAGCTTTTTCCAAAATTTATGTGTAAATTATATTCATTATAAATGAGAGTTACGTTAACATTACTTTAAATTAGAGAATTATTTATTAAGTGGCCGTCAATTTGCCATAGTGAAACTAATTTAAGCGTTTTTATTCAGACATTTTTTTGTAACTTTAAACTAATTTACAATTATTTTTTGTCCAATAGCGAAGTGATTCTAATTAAAGTTAATTTAATTTTCAGAACTGATTAAAATTTAAGATGAAATTTATTTTTTTAGACTCAATCCTAAACTATTCTTAAGTTGGTCGAATGAATTTGGTATGGTTTTTCTAATCAAATAAAAACTTAATTCTTTAAACTTCACATGAAAATCTGTAAGGTAGTTCTCTTAACTGCAAAATTATTAATGGAATGAAATGAAGAAAGATCATGTCTTCGTCAATCAGTCATATTCTCTGAAGGCAACATTTGGAAGGTATTACTTCTATTTCTTAGGTAGTGGGTCAGACTCCACTCCAAGGTTGGCAACTATTCATCCAACAAAGAGAATCCAAATCTTCTATTTTTCGGTCCTAGTTTTCAGCAGAATCGCTCAATTAAATCCTTATTCTCAAACCCCAAATTGAGCTGTGAGATTGGCTACAAAATCTTTGTCCTCATCTCCGTCTGGTTCACATTTAACCCACGTCCCTCTCTCTGAGATCCAATCCCGATTAACCTCTTGTGGCTCTGATTCTCTAAACCCTGTTTTGTTTCTTCTACTATTAACCCCCCACTCTCACTTTCTTGGTTTTATACTTCACCATTTGGCCAATTCTTGGAATTCATACGTCAAGAATGTTGTTCTAACGAATACCCAGTTGGTATTTTCTTGGATATGCTCTCTCATTGTCATTTTAGTTATTGTATGTGTCAAGTTTTAATTGGTGCTCATACTGTCACAGATTGATTTTCCTCGGTTGTACAAAGATTTAGTTGGAATTCTTAATTGGGTTCGTCTGAGAAATCCGCTAAGGTAAAGTTCGTTCCTTTGTTCAAGGTGTCTTAAGAGTCTCTGCAATCTTTGGCTATTGGTGGTGGTTTGTTTATATAACGGAATCTATGTATGTGGCTATTTATGCATCAACGAGCGTTTGTATAATTGTTTCTGCATCACATTCAAAAATAACGAATGACCACTGAGAGTTCTGGCAGTAGAAGGGATTCCTCACTTAAAGAACTGACTCTTGGTTGTGATGGTGCAAAAAGAAAATCCAAGTGCATAATCAAAGTTTATATCGTTTTCTGATGTATGATTGGATGTGTTGGACATCATCTATATATCACAATGTTGATGCAATACATTTTTATCTTTAAATTAGAAATTGTGTTCAATGTGTGTATACATGCATGTGTATGTTTATGTACGTATATATATGCTGTTGAAATTTGGTGGGTATAAATAACTGTTGCATGAACATTTTTGCATTGTGCACTGCTTGTGACTATTTAGGCGTGTGTTCAGACTTCAGTGCTTTGTTGCTTTCCACAAATTAAGATCTTATCATTGGGAGAATTAGATTTGTTATCCATCTCTTCTTTCTATTTTACATACTAATTGTTAATACTTTACAATTGCCAATTAGTTCAAGTCAAGTCACAGTCTTTCTATAGTTACCGTGGAGAAAAGCTTGCGGTCATACAACGATGTAAGTGGACCAATTTTTTCCACCATTACCAACAAGCTTTTGGAGATAAAAGAGCCATGAGACCTGTGTATGAGGTTATGAAGTGGTGTTGAGAGAGTAGGGGTGCATTCTCCATGTTGTCTTTTATTCTCCTTCGCCAGGTCGATATGTCTCTACTTTCTTTTTACCCTCTGTTTGCCTATTTTTGTTTTGGCACGTGTGCTGGTGATGTAAAACATGATGGGGGAACACTCTCCTACATCTTTAAAACAAGATTGGTGCTGGACAGCGAGAGCTTCAATTGTTATCAGTATCCTTGGTTTGACTTCTCCATTTTGTTCTTGTTACGGGTTTGAGCTTTTGCGGTGGGAAATTACCCCCTCTTGGTCCTGCGTTTACGGGTGAGAGTGTGTTCAGAGAGCTCCATTTTGGGAGAAGTACAAGTCGAGAGTTCTGTTTGAAACATGTTAATCTTATATGTAGGGTGTCCTTTGCTGTCGTATCTCAAGAGCGGCATACTATGTTATTTTTAAGACTCTAGTGGACGTAAGACTTGAGTAGCAAGGTCCCAAGTGTGCTTTCCTTGAAATTGAGCCAAATCTGAAAGTTGACTTTCTTAGCTTTATTCATAACCACTTGTAAGCTAGATCGGCTAGCCTTATTAGCCGTTGAAAAAAATTAATCTCATGACCTGCCGGCTGCCATCTTGTCTTATTCCTGAAGATTTATAATGTAGTCAGTTGTTAGTCATTTTTCCTTGATACTTACCAACTATCACAGTGAAACCTTCTTTTCATCAGATATGAAGACTGGTTATCAAATTTAAAACACCCAATCACAATTGACAAATTTATGATCATGGAGTTTTTGTGTTCATTCGTGCCAATATCATGTGCAATTGCATGCTTCTTCATGTTTAAGTTTTACATTTCATAATTCATGTGGGTGCAAAGTAAGGTATGTATGTGCGTCTCTGGAGGCAGTGGCATATTAGAGAAAGAGTAGGAAAAGATGGAGGTGTAGCTGCTGACTAACGATAGAGTTGTGGTGGCATTGGATTAGGCTTGGTGTTGCTAGTGATGGGTCTGGTCTGTGGTGCGATGGCTGTGAAAGTTTTGCAGTTGATACTGCTGAGGTGGAGATGACGCAGCTGTGAGGAAGGCATACTGGCGGTGATGGTGCAATAGTTTTACAGCAGTGGGTTCATAGTGGTCTAAAATGGCACTATTACAGATGATGATGTGGCAGGACTTGCATCTTCGAAATAGACAGTTGTGCAGGTGATACTGGTGGTAAGGTGGAGGTGAGGCCGCTGTAGGGACGCGTAATGGCGGCAATGGAACAATGGCCTATTGCAGTGGGTTCATAGTAGCTTTTGTGGTGAAAAAAGTGCTATTTCAGATGATGACGTGGTTATTGTGAGCGGGTCTTTTGGTGGCAGTGGACAGTGACAGTTGCTGAGTACATGTAGTATTGTGGATTAGATTGCTGGGTGCCCATTGCACGGAGGGTCTATAAAATTGGAGGCATGAGTTCCAATCTTCTGATATATCAGGTATAGACTTCTGGCTTGTTGTAGACCTCTAGGATAAGGATTTCGAAGCCTTCTAGTCTTCAGACGTTAACTATGGTCGGGAAAAACTCCTAGTGCTGTTCATGAACTCCGCAGATACTTCATCACATTCTGAATCCTCTTATGAAGTTTTTAAGCTTAATGCAGATGGTTCTAGCAGGGAAGCCAGGACTTGGTACACTGACTATTTTAGAGGCAACCGTTATCTTCTCGTGCTTGTTAGTTAAAACCAAGCTTATATATAGAGGCTGAAAAGAATGTGAAGTCAACCAAAGGTTATCTGTATTTCTTTTGTTTCTAGGCCTTCCTCTGGTAGTTGGGCTCCATCTCGCGCGTATGAGACATTATAGCAGAGTTTTAGTATGTAGCTGAGTATTGTCAAGTTCTTCTTTCTTTTCTCTTCCTTTTATTACGGTGGAAAGATTCTCAGCTTAACCCTATTATGAATTTCCAATTATTTAGCTGAGCTTCCGCAGTTTAATATGAACTTGCTAGCTCTACTACTTATGTTGCATTGAGATCTTTCTTTTAGTAAATCTAAATCTTCGAGCAATCTTCAGTGCCAAAAATTTCTTTGATGGGAGGGCTTAGGTGAATTGAGCAATCTCAGCTGCCTACCAAATATGTTAGAGTTGTTTGTTGTGTGTGTGCACAACATATTCAATCTCTAATGAGAAATGCATTGCACGCTTTTCTCTATGCCAAATGCAGAGCCTTATTGCTGGTATTATCTACGAGAACTCCAATATTCCTATATGCTTTGTGTTTTAAAAAACTTGATCTGTCTATGCTTTCTATATATATAGTAAGCCAACACTTTCTTGTGTGCAAATTTTGCAGATGGGTGAAGTTGCCAAGGACCTAACTGCTGGGACTGTTGGCGGGGCCGCGCAGTTGGTAGTCGGACACCCTTTTGACACTATCAAGGTCAAGCTCCAAAGCCAGCCTCACCCACTTCCTGGCCAGCCTCTTAAATACGCTGGTGCTATGGATGCTGTCAAACAAACAATAGCTGCAGAAGGCCCAAGGGGTCTATACAAAGGTATGGGAGCTCCACTTGCCACAGTAGCAGCTTTCAATGCTGTTCTCTTCTCAGTTAGAGGACAAATGGAGGCATTGCTGAGGTCCCAACCGGGTGCACCACTTACAGTGGACCAGCAGATAGTTGCTGGGGCTGGGGCTGGAGTTGCTGTGTCCTTTTTGGCGTGCCCAACTGAATTGATCAAGTGCAGGTTAGTGTTTACCTGAAGCACACTTTCCCATTTCTGTTGGAATCCCGAATGAGTTGTTGATTTCTAAATTCAAACCCTGAAATCATCCCTAGATGACCATTTGCTGTTAAGGAAGTCAACTATTTTTTAAAAGGATATTGAAAACGCGGATACTGTAGACTCTTCTTAATGAACTGGTGAGTAATCAGTTCATTAAGAGTTTACATTCATTTTTTCTCTCTCAAAATTATGTCCGAGTGTGATATTCTTCTCTGTATATCTGTTTTCTCATTAACTACATCACTGCAATATGATACTAATGCTAAAATCCTTAATATTATGTACTCACTGGTTGGGATTATCGTCGAAAGCAGATTACAAGCGCAAAGTGCTTTGGCAGATGTTGGCGCGGCTGGTGTGGTGGTGAAGTATGGAGGGCCAATGGATGTCGCACGGCACGTTCTCCAGTCAGCAGGTGTGAGAGGTCTCTTTAAGGGTTTGGTTCCCACAATGGCACGTGAAATACCCGGAAATGCTGCTATGTTTGGTGCCTACGAAGCCATAAAGCAGTTCCTCGCAGGAGGCCAGGACACGTCTGGGTTAGGAAGAGGTTCTCTCATCGTGGCCGGGGGTTTGGCTGGTGCTTCTTTCTGGGCTTTTGTCTACCCTACTGATGTTGTCAAGAGTGTCATTCAAGTTGACGACTACAAAAATCCCAAGTTCTCTGGCTCAATCAATGCTTTCAGAAAGATCTTGGCGGCAGAGGGAGTCAAAGGCCTGTACAAGGGATTTGGACCTGCCATGGCGCGAAGCGTTCCGGCCAATGCAGCATGCTTCTTGGCCTATGAGGTTACTAAGTCTAGTTTGGGATGACTAGTCACTTGCCTCTGGCCGCTTAACTGGTTGAATATCAACCAATGTTTTTCTCTTCCCCTTCAAGATACTGGGGCCATTCTCTTGCCATTTATTGGAGTTTGTTTCCAAAATGTTCATCATGATCAAGTAGGTTCTCAAGCTTCATGAATGACAACTCATTATAGAAAGGATAATGTTGTTTCCACTCCAAAAGCACTTTCCGTTTAGTGTTTAATCTTTTTACGACAAAGAAGAAGCTGAAACAGTATACATGGGGTGAATTCCCTTCTAGAATTCCTTGCCGTAGCCCAAGTAGGTTAATTAATAGTTTGACAGAAAGTTCAAGGAGGATCGAGGAACTCTCAGAATCTACAGGCTATATAGTCAACTCAAACGAAACGGGCTTTAACGACTTTCATATCTCTTGTAGTCGTTCAATGTGCATTTAAGACAAAAATATTCACTGTTTAGCAACAAAAGAAACTCTCATGTAATTCAACCGTTTAAGTCCCCAATTCGGAGACCTATCCGAGCCTCTCTCTATGGACAGTCCACATCCCAATTTGGATGATGTACTCGAGCGAGGTTACCATCTCGGAAAATCTACTCCTACTGTACAATGTAGCCCGCTTCATGAGGCTACCCCTGCTGGAAACGCCACACTTGTGAGGTTCATTCAGCATGGCTCAGGCTCTAGGTACATAATGGTAGTCCCACTTGGCCACTTATATGTGCATGCTCCTCTATTAGCTGCACCATTAGGATATGCAACTTTCTTCGCGTTTTATGGTTTTTGGGTTGAGGATTCTCTATACGTGAACAACGGCAAGATTGCTCCAATGTCAGATAGATTGGTTATATCAAAATGCTCGTCTTTGGCCCGTCTGTCAATGCATGCTTTTTGAACTCAATTCTGTATTAAATTAAGTGGCAGAGCTGACCATATTCCATTTTTCAGGTGACTGAGAGATCAGCAGAAACTATCTGCTTAGACATCAAGTTGTGAGAGTTGATGGGCAGTTACTTCTGTTAGATCTCCTGGTAATCAGCTTATGTTGCAGTAACTCTTTTGATATTTGGTCTGCCTTTTGGAGGGCTACTGAAAATTTGACTCCAGGGTTATGTTTAGGCTTGATCATCCTCCCCTCGAGCAAAGTATTGTTTTGCACTTTGAGTGCATCTTACTGGATAAGCATGTCCTTTAATTTTACCGTAAGCGATGATCCCACTCCCAAAATGAACTAAATCACTGCAAATCGTCTCCGTTCATGTGAGACGGCATGGAGTGGCTTGATTCGACTTTGAAGTTCCCTAATTTTACTGCTTGGTGTGGCTTTGATTAGTTGCAAGTGGTAGCTTGAGACTTGACAATACATACCGGTGAACCTCAGCTTACAGAGAAGCAACTTCAGTTAGTAGTGCCAGAGGCTAGTAGAAATGAATAAGGAGTCTCTATTGTGCTGCAAATGTAAATATTTAGTGACTTTTTTTTTTTTGTCGTTAAAAGTATTACGTCACTAATCAAACAAAACCAATCCAATTCGAACCGTCCAAAAATCTTAACAGTTCGGTTTTACTTTTTTCAAACCGACCTCGGTTCGATTCACTTCACGGTTCACTTTTTTTAAGTCGATTACAAACTGAACTGAACTGAACCGACCTATGCTATACTAATTTTATTTCTAGTGACATGAATTTATAATTTTCACATACACAATAATAAGCAAATCCAAATAAACAAAATCTTGACAACTAAAAGAAAATAAAATAATTAGAGTCGTTATAATACAAAAGTCTAGTGATCAATATGTCTGGTATATTTACTCATATTTTCTTGTACATCAACGACAAAAGCATAATTGAGTTTTTATTGTCGTTTATATCTTGAATACTACTTATATCTTATGTAAACACAAGTACTTAGATATTGAAGGTAAGAAAATTATGTTCAATTTAGGAAAAATATAACTTCAAGTTTAAATAATATTTAGATCCAATAGTAAGTGTGCAAAGCGGCAACTTCGTTAAATGGGCCCAAATCGATCCAAACCAAAGTGTTTGAATTGAACCGTCAAAACAGATTGTGCTTAGTTCGGTTCGATTCAAAAAATTTCAAAAAGAGAGAGATAACGGTTCAGTTTGCGGTTTCACCCCAAACTGAATCGCGTTCACCCCTAACTTTTATATCACAATGCATCTGCAATACAGCAAAGATCCTAATCGATTAAAAATGTGGCTCAAAACTTTGACATTCATTGCTAAAGAAGCAAGCCAAGTACTTTTTAGTGACGTATGTGCCATAACTTTCTCAAGTTGTTGATTTGATCTGATCAGTAATTGGGTGACATGCTACGGCAAAGTAATCACAAAACCAAATTTAAACAGAGAAGTTGTCGTCAAACACTACATATCTTCCTAGTATTAGAAACTAGAAGTTAACCATACGTCTTTGGAGTCAATTTCTCAAGTTTCCGTGCAAGCAAACCTGAACACAGCCAAGCCCAAGTCAATTGATTTCTCCATCCATATCCAGTTGCTTTTATTTTCAAAATAAACTCAAAATTCAGTTGTTATTTATACTTTCTCCAATCCTATTAGTTACCAATTCATATGGTATTTGTTGAGTGCACTAACAATTTCTTCGTAAAGAATGAAGAAAGATAGGAGGTTAAGAAACCAAAAAATAGATGTTGAGCGGAGTGGCTTTTTGAGGAAAGCGAAAACCGCAAGCCAGGTTCTCGTTCTCTCCGCGTGTCCCGGGTTCTCCGCTTCCGGAATAACGGCCTTGGTTAGACACTAGAGAGGAAAATACTATTTTTACCCATTGGATGTTTTTCTACTCCCTTTTGTTGCCAACGATTTTTTTAGTAACAAGTGTTAGACCTTTTAGCGATAAACAGAAAGCTAGTTTAGCATATTGGGGAGTTGTAAATAGGTTCTCTCAAAGTAAAAATGTAAGGCAAACAAGTGTTAGCTGACGCGGTAAATAAAACTAAAAAGGGTCACGTTGTATTTGGTTTCGTCAACTTAGAGAAAAGTGCTTCTAATTGATTTAGAGGAAAAAGTCTTCATATAACAAGTCCTATTTTATGGCAGATCTTAACCACCCCTACCCCTAAACCTAAATTCTTGACCACAAAATGGATGATCAACTTCAGTCTCACGCCTCCATGCATCTTCTATCAAGGGTAAATCGCTTGGATTCCATTGTGAGTTTAACTCTGAGCCTTTCTTTCCAATTGAATTACATCCTGCAACAATTGGCATTGGTCTCCTTTTTGTTCCAACTTTGTTTGTGTAACTTTGTGGGTGCATGTCTATAGATGAGATATGTAGAAGGAACACATTGTGGTACTTGTGCTTCAGTTGGCACAGGGGATAGGCAATGCATGCCATTGGAAGTAGCAGCCCGAGAGGCTCGCTCCAAAGGTTCATTGTCGGATCGCGTTGCCTCTCTCGAAGATCGACTTATCCAGGTAATGTTATCGCCGCTAAAGTTGTACTTAGTTACATATACATTAGCAGCAAATCTAAGTAGTTATATGTACATCAACAGCGAATCAAAGTGCGACGTACAAGTTGTATTTTACCACATAATGTTGTACATTTTGGTCCAAAATTGGAACCCTAACAAAAGACAGAGTTGCCGTTAGTACAAGCACATAATGCATATATATGAAAGTTTCACTTACAATGTTATTTTTGTGGCGTTATTGCCATTACATTAGAATTTTTATTAGTCTTTTTTTTTTCTCCGATAACTTTGGGAAACTACATAAAATCCTCGAAGGTTTTGATAGGCTTAAACTATTATGCATAATGTTGGAATTTGGTATGCTTGAATTGTTCATTGAGTTCGAAATTAAACTCAATCCTGATTCTCTAGCCAATTTACTAATTAAATTTTAGAAACTGACAAATTTAAAAAAAAAAAATTTCTCAAATGTAGTAATTTTTTGGTGAAATTCTCGGTAATCAGAAGAAAGATGCCATGAATCTTATTTATTTCAATTGTATCTATGAATTTATAGAGGTTTCATTTATGATTAAACGTGAGCAAAAAATGATTGTTCCACAATATGCTCCATTCAAAAAAGGATCATATAATTTAGGCAAGTAGTACTTTTTAGTTTTATCATCATAAATCGAGCCCTTTTTTCTAGTATTTCTAGAGAACAAAATCTCATATCTAGAGCTTCAATTCTATTTCTAAATTCGTTGTTTAAGTTATTTTTTTTTTGTTTGTTGATAGAAACCCAATTATTGTACAGTTCGTCAAAGTCGAAATTTTCTAGCGTGTAGAAAGATATTTTCCATGTATGATTTGGTTAAAAATTGACAAACTGAGCGGATCTGTGAAGGATATCCTTTATTTTTCATCACTTTGACAGGTACAAAAAATATTGTGATGTTTCATTATTGACAACCCTATTTTGTATATGTATCTTAATGGTCGATTCCGTTGTTTATAATTGAAAAGAAGGATGACAAGAGAGTTTTCAAATCATTAGTGGTCTTTATCTTCATCATTTTTATCAAGCATTTTTAATTTTTCATTTTCTTGATTCTCATCCAATAACTTAATTTCCTTTATACGAACGGGTACTTAGTTACGTTAAATGATCAAGACCGTTTAGCATACATAAACGTACACAAAAACGTGTATAACGACAAAATTGTTACTAATAAGTGTATTGGCATTCAAAAAATGCAACTTGAAGCGAGGAAATTGATAGTAATTTGTTTTCTTCAGCTTTGCTTGGATACTGAATCTAGGAAATGCACATCACGGCCTTCGACCGTACAAGCATCTTACGGGGCATCTTCTAGCCATGAACTCGAAGGGGCACCAATGTGCTCATATCCAGTTTTTAATCTTCCAAACCGCGAATGCAACCGGCAATCTCAAGTTCACATAAACAAGAATGAATTCCAGGTAACATTTCTATTACATTTTACGAGTTACAAAGTATGCATCGACAACACTGAGAAGACACTTGACCACAAAAGTTTATCTCCAAAGCAAGTCATTTCTTTAAGTAGTCTCTCGTTTCATCGTCATGTTTATTTACCATTAATTCACAAAACACGGGTTATACTGTCGAGTTCAGGTTGTTCAATCTTGGTCCACAACACTTGTCTCTGTAAAACAATCAATTTTAATCCATTCATCTTTCGAGTCAATCGCAAATCAACCGAATTAAAATAGCTTGATTGAACGACTATTAAATTAAAAATACTTTACTAAAAAGCAAAAAAAAGAAAAAAAATAAAAGAGGTATATTGTGGCAGGACCATAAATGAGAGAGATGGTGACACAAATACTTTGGAACTGGGAGCAAGGACAAAATTTCAATGTTAAGTAAAAGGACGTCAATTTTTCCTATTAATGGAAGGCTCCACACGAAAGAAAAAGACTTCCCCTAAAAGCCAATCACAGAGGCAAGAACCCGTAAAGGGTATCAAAAATATCTACTGACAAAGCTGTTTCAACTGGTGACATGCTCAGGAAAAATTTCAGAGAGTGCAGCAGAGGCTGAAGCATCAACCTGGGAACAAGGACGAGTTCACATGCAAAAATGGAAAGAAGAGGAGAAGACTCCCCAGTTGGCCACACCTGAAACTATTAGGCTGCTAGTTAATCCTCTGTGACTTGATGAGATCACTAATCAGCTTCTGCCTTCATTTTAATAATGATTATGCAAAGTAACGACATGTCGCTTATATTCCAATTGATGGTTAAAATTGAGTGTTACGTTCTTTTAATCAATGGTTGTTTCCTTAAAGCTAATTTTTTTTACTCTTGTCGTGCAACGCACTTGCTACACGCGTCTTTTATTTTAACTTAACAAGGGACGTAACGTACCAATTGTGAGTTTTTCTTCATGTGGCAATTTGTCAAGAGAAAAGAAAGGTGATTTAAACCTCCAATCATTTTCAATCGTCTAGATGTTGACGGTATATGTTGCAATGCTAAATCTTAATACCACAAATAAGAGCCTGTTAACGTGACCCCATATCAGCATATACCACGACTAACAATTTCAAATATAAAGCAACTTATTTGCCTTCAATGGAGACACTAATTATTGAGGAATGAGACAGATTGGGTGGAAGATAACAATTCTTCAAAGTTTACATATTTTTCCATGTGAAATAGGTCGCTCCACATTCTATAACTTGTACGGTCTATTATTAGGTATAGTTGTCAACCCAACCTTGATGCTCTTCAAGGAAAACAGTATCACTTTTGTTTGTAAAGTATACTAGTTGGGTTCATCATGCTTATAAGTTGAACATTAAGTCTTATCATAGTATTAGACCTATAAAGTGTCTGTTTCATGTAGCCTCCGTATTGTCTGATTGATTGAAATTGAGATCATCTAAACTTCCACGCTACGCGTGAACTTTGATGTTAAGGTCTCAAAATCGAGTATGTATACGTGGGAATTGGGATATCATTACACTTGGTGCATTCATCATACTTATAGGTTAGACACCAAGTATTGTCGTGGTATCAGAACACTATATGTCCACGTGTTCTTCAAGCCGCCTCGCTCTTATTCGCTTCATTCGAATCGAAGATCGCCTAAAATTTCAACCTTATGAGTGAAGACATGTGCAAAAATCTAGCATCGACTATACATAAAAATTGAATGCACTCCTTCTAGGCGTGAGGGCATGTGTTAAAAGTTTTGCATCGACGTCTGTACTTGAGAACTAGTACTTAGTTCCGTTGAATGATCAAGATCATTTTAACATACATAAATGTACACAAAAACGTGTATAACAACAAAATTGTTACTAATAAGGGTATTGGCATTCAAAAAAAGCAACTTGAAGTGAGGAAATTGATAGGAATTTGTTTTCTTCAGCTTTGGTTGGAGACTGAATCTAGGAAATACACATCACGACCTTCGACAGTACAAGCATCTTACAGGGCATCTTCAAGCCATGAACTCGAAGGTGCACCGAGGTGCTCATATCCAGTTTTTAATCTTCCAAACAGCGAATGCAACGGGCAATCTCAAGTTCACATAAACAAGAATGAATTTCAGGTAACAGTTATGTTACATTTTACGCGTTACAAAGTGTATGCATCGACAACACTGAGAAGACACTTGATCACAAAGTTTATTTCCAAACCAAGTCATTTCTTTAAGTACTCTCTCGTTTCATCGTCATGTTTAGTTATCATTAATCCACAAAACAAGGGCTATACTGTCGAGTCCAGGTTGTTCAATCTTGGTCCAAACACTTGTCTCTTTAAAACAATCAATTTTAATTCATTCCTCTTTCGAGTCAATCACAAATCAATCGAATTAAAATAGCTTAATTGAACGACTATTAAATGAAAAATACTTTACTAAAAAGCAAAAAAAAGAAAAGAAAAGAGGTACATTGTGGCAGGACCATAAATGAGAGAGATGGTGACGCAAATAATTTGATACCGGGAGGCGGGAGCAAGGACAAAATTTCAATGTTAAGTAAAAGCGTCCATACATGTGATTTGCGTCCATGCTTTTTCCTATTAATGGAAGGCTCCGTACGAAAGAAAAGGATTTCCCCTAAAAGCCAATCAGAGAGGCAGGAACCTGTAAAGGGTATCAAAAATATCTACCGACAAAGCTGTTTCAACTGGTGACATGCTCAGGAACAGTCTCAGAGAGTGCAGCAGAGGCTGAAGCATCAACGTGGGAACAAGGACGAGAACACATGCAAAAATGGAAAGAAGAGGAGAAGACTCCCCAGTTGGCCACACCTGAAACTATTAGGCTGCTAGTTAATCCTCTGTGACTTGATGAGATCACTAATCAGCTTCTGCCTTCATTTTAATATTTATTATGCAAAATAACGACATGTCGCTTCTATTCCAATTGATGGTTAAAATTGTGTGTTACGTTCTTTAATCAATGGTTGTTTCCTTAAAGCTAATTTTTTTTACTCTTCGTCGTGCAACGCACTTGTTACACGCGTTTTTTATTTTAACTTAACAAAGGACGTACCAATTGTGAGTTTTTCTTCATGTGGTAATTTGTCAAGAGAAAAGAAAGGTGATTTAAACCTCCAATCATTTTCAATCGTCTAGATGTTGACGGTATATGTTGCAATGCTAAATCTTAATACCACAAATAAGAGCCTGTTAACGTGACCCCATATCAGCATATACCATGACTAACAATTTCAAATATAAAGCAGCTTATTTGCCTTCAATGGAGACACTAATTATTGAGGAATGAGACAGATTGGGTGGAAGATAACAATTCTTCAAAGTTTACATATTTTTCCATGTGAAATAGGTCGCTCCACATTCTATAACTTGTACGGTCTATTATTAGGTATAGTTGTCAACCCAACCTTGATGCTCTTCAAGGAAAACAGTATCACTTTTGTTTGTAAAGTATACTAGTTGGGTTCATCATGCTTATAAGTTGGACATTAAGTCTTATCATGGTACTAGACCTATAAAGTGCATGTTTCATGTAGCCTCCGTATTGTCTGATTGATTGAAATTGAGATCGTTTAGACTTTCACGCTACGCGTGAACTTGGAGGTTAAGGTCTCAAAATTGAGTATGTATACGTGGGAATTGGGATATCATTACACTTGGTGCATTCACTATACTTATAGGTTGGACACAAAGTATTGTCGTGGTATCAGAACACTAAATGTCCACATGTTCTTCAAGCCGCCTCGCTCTTATTCGCTTCATTCGAATCGAAGATCGCCTAAAATTTCAACCTTATGAGTGAAAGCAGGTGTAAAAGTCTAGCATCGACAATACATAGAGATTGAATGCACTTCTTCTAGGCGTGAGGGCATGTGTTAAAAGTTTTGCATAGACGTCTGTACTTGAGAATTGAGTATGCTTGATGGACTCATCTTTCGTTTGAACATATATATCCTTTTGAGATAACCACCAAATACTATTTGATTGAATATTATACTAAGTCACTTGTTTAAAGAAGTCGTCACATAAAAAAAAATGGCAATTCACTTGACTTCCATGTTGATTAAGACAAATAATTGGCATTATAATACTAGTAAATGTCCAACCTCACTTCTGATCAATGCCCAAAGATTCTCTTGTCACTACTGCTAATAAGAGAGTCGAAGAAAAGGAATGGACAAGAAAGAGAAGTTTTTTAAACAAAACAAGATCCCATGGACATAGTGGCATTCCAAGTAAAGGAGACTTCAATGGGTGAGCTTCTTGATCCCATCAACTTTGGTGTTTATAGGGAAGATTAAAAAAACTCGTAAACAAAGCATGGAAGTGACCTGGTTGCTTTGCCTAGCTGGAGCTGCCGTGGAATGATGTGGACACCTACTTTGCCAAGGATAGAGCCACGCAGTCAGTCATTGTTCCCTCGGTTTACAACAGTACCGTGGCTAGGGTTTCAGGCCCGAATCCTAGTCAATGGTAACTCTTTAATTGCAAAATGCAATTTCATACTCCTTTGCTAGTGCAC
Source organism: Escallonia rubra (assembly GCA_033065855.1). Lineage (NCBI taxonomy): Eukaryota > Viridiplantae > Streptophyta > Magnoliopsida > Escalloniales > Escalloniaceae > Escallonia > Escallonia rubra. Next base: position 92,550 of record JAVXUO010000043.1, on the reverse strand, counting down.
CGTGGCCTTTTTTCCATGTTTACACTATTAGTAAAGTTGGAGTCCCTCGTAAAAAATATACCCACAGAATAATTTCATTTTTACTAAAAAAAAAGGATTTATTATAGCTAGCGCAAAATGGGTAGGAAGATTCTGGCAAATCAAGCCAAATAAAAAGGGCGAGAACATTTTTGACATATCAATCCAAGAGAATACCCATCCCAAAAAAATAAGCCAGAAATACCATTTATAAATAAGACACGGATACTCCGGTTAGGTTTTTGCTTAAAGATTTGTTTGGGGATGTTAGATGCCATCATGCCAAACTTATGAAACTTGGTGCTAGTTAGCGAAAATTAAGCTTATGGGGACACGCGCTATCACGGGTAAACTCGGGGGCACCAGGTGTAATAAACCTTTAAGAAATATAACTATGTGATTGCCACTGTTACAATTACCATATTAACGCTAAGTTGCTGGTTTATGGACTCCTCTCTACTTCTCCATATCCCATGTTGTGTACTCGGGAGTTCACATACTCTTGCTCTCTTTCTTAAATGAAGGGTTAAAACTTGGGGACTCTTGATCTTCTCTGGTAGAATTTGTTGCAGCGATGGAGAAAGGGGTGGCTTCCTTGTCCAATTAAGGTGCCGTCAACATTTTTGAACCCCCAAGAATTCGAGTCTCTTATTATTCTCTATCAGATTTGTTTCCTTTCAAATTGTAATGAGAATTGGTTTTAAATGATCACAGAAAGAAGCACAAAAAAGTGCATTTTATCCGATCCTTTATACGTTTTTTCACTTCTTTTTTGTTGTTGTTGTTGTTGTTGTTGCTACAAATGTAGTCTAGTGATCCTCGCTAATTTTTTAACAGCAAAGAAGCGGTGGGAACAGATATGACGAGGGTAAAAATAGCATCTTTTCAGATAAACACTAGAAGTTCAAGGTGGTGGTGGGGCTATATTCTTGTCATCATTTTAAAAAAAATAAGGAAAACCTGCGTTTAAAAAAGGTTTGATGCTCCTTTTTAGAACCATCGAGATTAAGAGAACGACGTCTGCAAGTTTACCGGAACGTAATTTTTCTTAAAAAAATGCACCCCAAAACAGGAAACTTTTAATATCAATATCAACACTGAATGCAGTACTGAGCCGTGTAAACCTTAAAATGCAATAGCGATGAAGGTGTTCTCCAAGGATCAGCTCCGCTTACAAGGGTGGGAACAAGGATGCTGTTCATTTCACCTCACCCTCATATGGGTCTGAAAACCGTAAGTTGTGCAATTGCACGGATTATGAGATGATTACTAATTTTTTGTTATAGCTATGTAGTTACAACCTTGAACGTAACGATGATTAATAGTCATTAAATATGATTAGTATTGTTTAATAAAAAATTTCTGCAACAAGTGTAAGATTACTTTTTAATGTTACTTATTAAATGTCACTACTTAGCTAGATCTGATAGTCATTAGTAGTCGCTATAACAGAAACTTTTAGCTTCTTCCTACAATCATAACTGTAGTAAAATAAAGATTTTGTTGAACTTGACGTCTAACCCAAAAACATGTTCAAGAGATGGAGAAATCCATCAGGTATAAGAACCAATCATAAACACCATGTATTGTCGATGTGAGACTTGACAGATTTGAGTAAAATAAAAATTTTAATTTGTCCACCTTAGGCAAGTTGATTACTATAGATTGAAAAGAAAATGTAAAACACTGTTTTTTGACACATTCAAACGCTGCTAAGAGATTACCAACATTTGTTCGTAATGTACTTCTCTGGAGCCAAAAGAGGTGGAGAATTAAGTTGTTACTTTGTTTTCATGTCAAGTAACTCAATCTCAGTTATATTTTTTGTGAAGCTAAAATATGAAAGGTATACAACGTCATGATATTTGTCGCTCAAATGTGTATTATTTTACGTCCCACTTCCGCCTTACGAAGCAGGCATCCTGCGCGGATCTACATGGTCCTGAATTATGAGCACTGATTTTTCTCAAAAGTAGGTTAAAAGGTTTGTCAGAATGAAATGTAACCTCGCACCAAAAATTTAAAAAGAAAAAAAAAACAAATTTAACTATCATATTGTTCCGATAAATTTATCCTTTTGTCAAAATATAACTGCCTTACTAATTAATTGGTCTCAACTCTATCGGTCTGTGCATCACTTTCTATCCTGTCACTTTCATCATATGTGACTGTACTGTTATTGTCACTGTTATCACTATCGCCGCCGCCGCCGCCACCACCAATATCGGTATGAAGGGGAATGAAATTGAATACTGGGGCACATTTTATGTGTGCAATAAACTGGAAAGCCAACACCCTCTTCAATTCAACGTCTCATATATTTTCAGGAAAAGATAAAACAAACAACATTACCAAATGAGTCCAACAGAGGACAGAGAATACCCCCTGAAGTCGGCTTGGCTTGTAGCTGAACTGGACTGAGTGAGTGAGTGACCATAGCCTAATGTTAAGAGCCAACCAATTCTTTGAATCTCACCCCTTTCCAAACCCCCCATAAATATCATTTCTATATTCTCCTCCCTTACCATTGCCGTCACTTCCACCATACCGTATAATAATTATATTATATCATATAATATTAAACTAAATAAATAAAAACAAACCCCTCAAACTCCCATTTTACCCCCGCCACCACAAACAAATACAGCCCCCCCTTTCATTTTCTCCCCTACTAACTCAAACCCCACCCCACCAATGGAGGAATCCAACACAACCCATCACTTGTCAACCCCGCCCGGGTTAACCAACGACGAGTTCGCCGGCTTACACCCCTCCATCGCCGAGTTCCACTCCTACCGGGTCACCGCCGCCCAATGCTCCTCCCTGCTCGCCCAGCGCGTCCACGCGCCCCTCCCCACCGTCTGGTCCGTGGTGCGCCGGTTCGACAGGCCCCAAGCCTACAAGCACTTCATCAAGAGCTGCACGGTGCAGGAGGGGGTCAACATGGCCGTGGGGTGCACGCGTGACGTGAACGTGATATCCGGCCTGCCGGCCGCCACCAGCACCGAGCAGCTGAACGTGCTGGACGACGACCGGCACGTCACGGGGTTCAGCATAATAGGCGGCCAGCACAGGCTGAGGAATTACCGGTCCGTCACGACGGTGCATGGGTTCGAGCGCGAGGGGAGGATCTGGACCGTCGTTCTGGAGTCGTACGTCGTTGATGTGCCCGAGGGGAACACGGAGGAGGATACGAGGCTGTTCGCCGACACGGTCGTGAGGCTCAACCTGCAGAAGCTGGCGGCCATCACCGAAGCGATGGCTCGTGATGGTGATGAGTGATGAGGGCCAGCCGAGGTGATTATGTGAATAAATTTTTTTAATTTCTTTTTCCTTTTTTGGTTTTGTAAAGAGATTTATTTTCTTCTGTCCTTTTTTGTTTCGTGTATGCTTCACTAGAGTACCCTTCTTGTTTTCAATGGAATGTAACTGGTTTTTGGAGTTGGGAGGTGACGTAGATCTTGAAATACATTGTTGGTATATTGAAATTTTCAATCAATTTCCTAAATACTAATGTTCTTTTAATTCATATATGATGATTCCGGGAGGAGCGGCTATTTTAACATTTCTTAGACAATATTTAATAATTTTGTTCATCGCTGAAAGGTTAACGATTGTCACAAAAATACGTTCCGGCCAGAAAAGAACAGTAGTGCAGATGCTTTCCGGTATCTTTCTTGGTTCCACTGTGCTATATATGTGGTTATAAACAATTAATAGCTACATATTTTAATAAATATAGAAGACAATATGGGCAGACTTTTTTTCGTCGTAATGTGGAAATAGAGCGAGGCAGGAGGCAGCAGGCAGGCAGGCTTGGTCATGAACCTTTAAGTGACCAAAAAATGGGACCATTAGCTGAAGTGGACTTTGAAGAACAAGCCAATCTCATGTACATGTTGTGGAATAGGGTTCACCTACTAGCTTTAGCTTGCTTTGTTTCTAGTTGTAAGTGTTATCCAATCCTCTCAAAAGTAATTAATCATCCGTCATCCATTGATAGCAATTCTTACTTACTTTGTGCCAAAGTCATGCTGGTACGAGAACCTTTCATCTATTATTACTAATTCTCTACCCTTTTGGCCATCTAGAAATAACTAAAACTTTTTCATCTAATTGGTAGAGTTGCTTCTAAATTAATAAAATTCCATCATTAAATCCACTTTTGCAATGAAGGTTTTCTCCATAAAGACTAGCCTTCCCACCTTACACGCACAGACACGTTCGTGAACCCACAAACTTATGTATAACACTTTTGTGGATGAGTGCGTCTGTTCGTGTACATTCTATTATTCTTTCAGACAACATTATGTGTTCGTTGAAAGTCCATTCGTAATGACATCTTAATCTTTTTGGCAGCAACGAAAACGTGAATAAACGTTTAGATTTAGAAAAATTAACATCGGAGATTAAAGTATCCCAAAGCCTTGGCATATTACAATCAAGTTCAAGTTGACGTTAATTAGTTTAAAAATCAAGAGGGAACCCGTAGGCTAGTAATGCATGAAGAAAAAACAGAGAGTAAGTCAAAAACATCTCGTAAGGAGGATGGCAGGAACAGTTCTTGGACACCTATTCTATGATCGCAATTCCAGGGGCCATGTTCCTGTCTTCGCCTAATAATGCATAACATTTACTTTGAGGACTTGCCTATGGTAAGAAACTAGTATGATCGCGAGCAGTAGCGAGGCCATGAATCACGGGTAAGGTTGGTAAACTTTCAAATAAAGGTACACAAAGTCTTATACAGTGACAATATTGTTTCCGATTTTTACTTAAACATATCGAATTAAGGTGAGCTGCCCAAGTACATTAGCTGCCTCGTCTGGTACGAGCCTGATCATCTGATAGTTGATAGATGATGATGAAACGATCAGATGATTGGAAATTTCTTCCGGGACAAGTTATGTGGACGAGAATGATCATATGATAATTTTAGCACGCATTTTGAGACCTTTTAACCAAGCTCTACACGGCTTTTTCTCATTGTAATGTAATGAATTCTTGGGGTAAAGATATGAAATAATGAAAGTTGAGATTGTAGCCTAATTAAAGAAAGACGTAGTAGTTTCCATGTTCTGTACAGGCCAAGATAAACCTATGCAATCTCAGTAGGGCATGCTTTACCACCATACTAGTCATAGAAACTCCTGCCCCCTATGCTGTTGGGTCCAGTTTGAAGCTTTTTTTACACGGCGGTCAACGAATATTTTGGTCGTTTGGGGAGGTGGGTTCCAGGCGGTGAGAGTGTGGGACACCAGCAACATGGAAGAAAATTATGCGGAGGGTATCTGCATCTTGATTAGATGGATCATGAGCTAACAGGTACACTTTACTTGAATAAGTTGGCACTTAGGGTTTGTTAATGAGTTGTATCACCATCTATGTTCCCCATGTGAAGCAAGCTTTTTGGTTTTTCCTTTATTTATACCTCGTTTTCCTTTAAATAATAATCTTAACTGCAGGGAGCTTTCATCGATGTAGTAGTTTATAATTAAGCCTAATTAATCCCACCCTACTAATACTACTACTATTTTATGTACGAGTTAGGGGGCCTCTAATGGTTAGCCAAGCTCCTATCCTAGAACACTATGTGCGCGAAATTGTGTCTCCAGACTTAGTTCACGTTGCACACCCTCGAGATAGTTCACAACTGATCTTTTGTTTACCTTTTCAAACTAGAAATGTGTTATTACTGAAGATTTTTTAACATAATAAATTTTGATGTACAGTTTAAAAGTATGCTCAAAAGAAGAAAAAAAATTATCAAATTTAAGAATCAATATCAATTTTTATATGTACAGTTGGTGTGAGGTGTTAACAGAGCAAACAACTGTGAACCCTGAAAATTTGTGAGACTTGATGTGTGTAGCTTCGGAAAAGGGTAATGCTGGATTCAGACAATTGAAGGTGGCTGAGACATTCATCGAAATGGGGCAGAAGAGTATCTGGGCATATGTAGCAAGCTGTACTCATATGGCAGCCATTATATTGTCCAGCAGATACCACAACTGTAAACCCTGAAAATTTGTGAAACTTGATGTGTGTAGCTTCGGGAAAGGGTAATGCTGGATTCAGACAATTGAAGGTGATGAGACATTCATCGAAATGGGGCAGAAGAGTATCTGGGCAAATGTAGCAAGCTGTACTCATATGGCAGCCATTATATTGTCCAGCAGATACCAGACACGTACATTGTATATTGATTACTGCAGTTAACTGTAATTGCATGTGCCATACAGAGCTACACGGCGCATTCTTATACAAATAATAACATGAGATCTGAAGCCTCGCTTATACATTTTTCAATGCTCTCTTTGCTTTTGTTTTGAGTCAGAACAATCCAGCTGTTTTAGTGAGTTGCCACTGATGCAACTGGATTCAACTCATTCAATTTCCTTACGTATCGCATAAAGAGAAGTAAAGTAAAACCCGAAAGGAATGCAGAAACTTTTGGTTCGATCTGATTTCAATTTCGATGAATAAGCGTGACGCTTAATTTTGGTTCTAAAACTTTGTTATCAACTACGTGAAGATCTTTGGGCCAACTACATTAAGGTGACCGTTTGATAAAACTGAAACTTAAGTGCTGAAAAAGTTAATCACTGAGTTCGTAAAACTGAAAATTTTAAGCGATTAATTTGTTACTGAAAAATAAGTTAACATGTTTGATAAATTAAAAGCGGATGTCTGAAAATTGTTTATTTACAAATTTATCAATTTTACCAAAATTATGCATTTATTTATGCACTTTATAATTTTTTTTTAGGGGGAGGGGAGGCTATAATCGTGTTGGTGGTGGTGGCGACAGTAACAATGGAGTAGTAGTGGTGGTGGCGGCAACGGCAACGACAAAAAGGTGTCAATGGTGACGGTAATGGTGCGTGAAGACGTGGTGTTGGCAATTGTGATAATAGCGATATGCGGCGATATGGTGGTCATGACAGTGGTTATAATGTGGTGGATCTTTAGAAGATTTTGGAGCAAATAGAAGTGGTGACAACAGCGACAGTATGGTGGAAGTGGCGGTGTCCTTGTAGTGGTGTCGGTGTCGATGGTGATAGTGGATAGGTCGTGGTTATTGTGGTGATTGTAACAAATGAAAATAATGGTTGTGGTGGTGGTTGTGGTTGTATTGTGGTGGAGGGGGTGTTGCCAGTAAATTAATTGAAGCGGTATCGTGGTGATAATTATTTTTTTTATGTAAAAATATGTTAAATAACTTTTAACCATCTCACTTAGAATTAAGTGATCAGCATTAAGTAAGTTCACCCTGACTTAAAATTTTAGTCTATTTTTTGTAGAATTAATTTTTTAAGTGATACAAGATTTAGCATTATCAAACACACTTAATTGAAAATCATTAAAAATTTTAAATTTTAAGTACATAATTGCGTTATCAAACACACAAGTCTATATAAGACTTGAACTTGTTCCACTTATCTACATGACGTGTGTCCCCACACACACACATAAATTGAACCTAAGCTCTTCCTCCATCCTTTCCGCCGCTATTCCTTTATGCCACCGTCACCATCATCGCCACCCATAAATTGACTTAAACTCTCCCTCTTTCTCCCGCTCATCTAACCACTCAAGTCTCTTTAACCACCGATACCATCATCAAGACATCCATTAGAACACCAACATGAAAATGAAGGTTAGCTCTCACAAAGTTTTAAAGTGCCTAAAGGGCTATTTGATAAAACTGAAATTTAAGCGCTGAAGAAATTAAGCTCTAAATTCGTAAAACTGAAAACTTTAAGCGACTGAATTTTGACTGAAAAATAAGTTAACTTGTTTGGTAAACTAAAAGCAGATGTCTAAAAATTATTTATTTACAAATTTATCCATTATACCAAAATTATGCATTTGTTTATGTACTTTATACTTTTTTTTAGGGGGGGAGAGGGGGCGCTAAAATCATGTTGGTGGTGGTTATGCAGAGATGATGGAGGAGTAGTGGTGCTGGTGGTGGTGACCGCGGCGGCGGCAAAAAAGTGTCAATGGTGACAATAATGGTGCGTGAAAACGTGGTGTTGGTAATTGAGATGATAGCGATAGGTGGTAACATGACGATCATGGTGTGGTTGTAGTGTGGTGAATTTTTAGATGGTTTTGGTGGAAGCAGACGTGGTGACAACAACGACGGTATGGTAGACATCCACCGGAACACATCCATGAAAATGAAGGTTGTCTCTCACAAAGTAATAAAATATATGTACTTAATTAAAGTATAATTCTATTGCAAGTTATGATTATATGGTATTCATTTACATATAAATTATATGAAACGAGTTACGAATGTAATAATAAGTATTATTACAGTTAAAAGACACGGGTTTTGAAAATGTAACAGTCATCAACAATTTTGAAAAGGTATCAATCATGTCCATCCATTATTTATCTGTTAAAATTTTATATTTATTTAATAATATCATGAATAAATATTTTTAAAATGTCTATATTACGCTTATATATAGTATATACATGTATATATTATTTAAAATCATCAAACTCTAATTTCCAAATTACGGTTTAACTCCCTCCCCCTCCTCCCCCCCCCCCTTCTTTCTCTCTCCTCCTTTCCCTCTTCTGCCTCATCCGCCCCCTCTCTTCCCCTTTTTCTCCCTTTTCACGGCCACCACTATGCAGACATCAATTTCCCATGTATTGGCTCACTACCGTATTAATAATGGAACTGATTTTGTTTCCAAAAGTGACATGGGGATCCAAAATATTTTTCTTTTAATCTTTTCTTTCAATCTTAGCTTGGAATTCAGTTAATCTCCATGCAAAATTAACTGGTCTTAATCTGTGGTGGTATTTGTGATTTAAAGGAGTGTGCGGATATGGCGGCGGTGGCCGGTTGTATTGGTTTGTGATGTAGGCGACGAAGATGGCGTGGGGTTGATGGCGGTTAAGGGAGGATGGTAATTATTTTAGTGGGTTTTTGTGTTGGTGTTTGTGGGTGGATGGTGGGTTTCACGATTTTTACTTTGATGTGGTGGTGGGTGGATGGTGGTGATGGGTGGATGCGTGATGGTGGGGGGTGATGGTGATGGGTGAATGACGCGGTTTTTTAGGGGGGGGGGGGGGGGGGGTGCTAGATGGCGCAGTGGTGGGGATGATGGTGATGGGTGGTTGATGAGGCTGGTAGAAGGTGACGTGGTGGCGGCTAGTGGAGCTTGGATGCGGTGTGGCCAACCGTGGATCTACGGGGAAGAAAGGTGCATGGTGCGCTGAAGGTGGTAGGGATGCAGGGATCTCGTGATTCTGGTAATAGCGGGGGGCATGGTAGTTACGGTAAGTCATTTGAAATTGGATATGGATTGTTGCCGACCGTATAATTGGATATAGGGATTTTAGCACTCGAGGTGTTATGATACAGGAAATCAAACATGGTTAAATAGCAGTAATCTAAGGAACACCAAATTTTGAGGATAAATTTTTTTAAGGAGAAGATAATGTAATACCCCGCACCTAAAATACGGTTTACGGTGAATCCTAGAATTTTTGTTAATTCTTTAGCGGCGATCGTTGGAATATACATTAATTGTGGTCTTTAGTGACGATTATCGTCAGTGGTATTGATTGTGACCTTTAGCGACAATTTATAATGCTCTTAAGTTACAAATTAATGAGGTGAGGAGAATGTAACGTCCGAAACTTTAGTTTCGTCGACGAAAGTTTTATGTGTCAAAAAAATTTTATTGTTCCTTACCTTAAGTTAAAAGTTTGTAGGTTTAAATGAATGTACGTAAGTTAAGAAAATAGCTAAATATGAGAGGGGGTCTTTAGAATTATTCCAACTTAGGACAACCATATATAAAGGAAGTCCTAAGAGGATATCCGTCCCACAAATCTGCCATCCCTTTTACGTGAAGTCCAGAGAGGAAGAGAGAGAGAGAAGAAAACAAGGCTAGGGCAAGGGGAAATTAAGGTAATAAAAACCCTAAACTCTCTCTTTAGTTTAGCCATGAATTTAGATGTTTTATATATGTTTTGGTGTGAAATGGCAGCCGTGGTTTGGGATGGGTGTGTGTGTTGATGTGTGTGTTGATGTGCGTGTATTTGAGAAGAAGACTATTGTAGAGTACCATAAGAGTGGTTATGTGGGGGTGGATTTTTCGAAAGGAAAAAGAGAGATGTATTGATGACATTTGAAAAAAATAACCTTCTAAGTTAAGGGCAATCGGATCATTTTCTTCAAATCGTTAGGTATATTTAGATTTTGTATGGTTAACAGACATCGCTATTATTTATCTAAAAACTATTGAAAATGCGTATAATTTCACCCCAAGCTCAGGGACATTGGTACAGTTAACCTTAAAGTAATTCATCATACCTCGTGTACTTTCATGGTCTCCTCGCTTTCGGTTTTTGGGACCCCACATTTCTAGTGCTTTGATTTTGTAATAGAAAGGATATTGTTGCTTCAGCTTGATATGTTCTTCCTTTAGCAGTAAATAATGTGATAAGAATAGCGTATTAAGAAATGAAAACAGCCTCTTCAGCAACATAATATCATCTCGGTCAAGCGAGTTGTCCAGAGCGGAAACCCTTTTTCCCTAAACACATGTCAATTAAATATAAAAACAAGTCTTATTCAGGGGGCACATGTTATGGAACAAGAACTATCATCCAGTGAAAATGGTACGGTTTTCCAAGTAACATACTAATTCAAGTCATACAAAGCAAAAAAATAAGAGTAGATATTTTGAATTGGACCTCATACCAGGGATATAACATTATTAGTCTTTAGATTTTGGATAAACTGATGTGCTAGGTGGGGCAAAATTTGGTGGAAAACTGCCTTTCATGAAAGGATGTCGGATAATGAAGACAGTAGTATTATCTCCTTGATGTGCACAAACGAAAATGATAATTCAGCATGTCAAACCCTTTCCAAGGTACTCATTGGCAGATACATGACCTGATGGGGGTAAAGAGACCTTTATATTATTATATGAATGGGTCACAAAATTTGATGGTCTGTAGACCACGTGAAGTGCACCACCCACAATGACAAGACAAGCAAGTCAAGGAAAGTGACTCGCTTCTTTCTGGTAGGCAAAGGGCGTCGAGTGCCTATTGCAAGTTGCCAACTTGGCGATTAAAGGAAGAAAGGAAGCATGCACGTCTACGTAAGCACGTCTACATAACTACATTCTTTGTTTAGCAACGGATACATGTTCTATGAGTTGCATTTGACCAACAAAACAGATCAGCAGTGGGTTCAGAGTTACAGGGATCACAATTGTTAGAGTCAGCTAGAAATATTGATCCTTAATTGTTTGGATCTGAGTTATTTCTCGATAACAGAAAATATTGAGTAGTCTCGAATCAAAATTATCGATAATTTAGAATCGTTGAATATAATGTAAAATAACTCTCTCAGTTGTAAATACGTGTTATCAGAGCTTGTAATGGATTCAAGACACGAATAATTCGCCTCAAACTTCCTGTTTTGGCTTCGTTTTGTGTAAGCTTTGCGAAGCCGGTAAAACATTACTCGATTATGTGATGTTGGGCTATTTTTGGTGTGCCATTAATTTGAGGTAGGGTCGTCGTACTAATTGCATTTAGGCGTGGGTCTAACGACTTTGTAGGGTGGGTGCACGTAATGTGTGTTTGGCTTAACATTGGTACTCTCTTGCCTTCTCTTGGTGGGTCCATGTAGCGCTTAGTGTCTTTTCCAATCGTGGTTTCTCCGTTACGTGTGACGGCCCCCCCTCGCCGGGGGGAGGGGAAGGATGGGTGGGAGGTAGGAATTGGTGCATATTTCAATCTCGCCTGTCAAAAAAGAAGGTATGTCTGTTCAGGACGAATGTTTAAAGTGAGTTTTGTGCAAGACCAGATTTTGCCTTACGAAACCTCCCTAGTTGACTTGGTCTTATTACGTTCTTAGTTTGTGTTGAGTATCTTACCTAGTTTAGTTTAACTTATGCTCGCATAGCTGTGGCAGCAGCATTCCAAGTCAAGAGACTTCGATGGGGCTACAAGTGCAAAGCTTCCTTATGAAATGTCGTCAACATTGCACCCCTTGGCTTGGTGGTTGCTTTGGTTCATTTGGGGGTAATGTCAACGTTCCTAGTGGCATTAATGCCTAAAGTGCCCAAAGTGGCAGAAGTGGCTTTTCATAGAAGTATTATTTGTATGGCCGTTATGGGCTTTGAGGAAGGGATTTTATTCCTATGGGTAGCATTTGATAGTTAAGTTTATAAGGATATAAAGCCAATAACGGAAAGTGGATTGCGGGGTGCTCTTGTAGGCTACCACCAAGTGACAGTCATACGGCTGAGAGGTGAGCTGTTCGTGACGTTTACTCCTCGCCTGGAATATCAACCATCGTAAAGTCTTGCTCAAGGTTGACGACAACTGCACAGTCCACTTACAATCAATTCTACTGCCTTTAATTGAATATCTGGTTCTTGATTGCAAGGAGTTCCTTAAGCGAAACTGGCTGGTCCGGAGTTCCTACCTCCAGAGAAACAAACTTTCGCGTGGATCAAATGTCAAAACAGATAGGTCATTAGTAACATAGATTCCAGATATGGAATCATAAGCCGATCTTTTTGACAAACCTCCTATACAGTAATGCTAGTAAGGAACTAGAGCCACACCACGATGCGTGACTCAATATAATGTTGAATAAATAAAATATTATCTTGCTCTCCAAAAAATAAAGCCAATAATTTGTACCATTCGAGGGTTTTGCTAAGTGAGTCGTTCCTCTGATTTTGAGCAACATCACTCTCTTATCACCGATTTCTTAATTTTGAAATATAATTTCACAAATCAAATCGAGGAGAAATTGCAAAGAGAACGCTTATCTCTTGAAAAGTTACTTGGACTCATGCACTTATTTCTTTACGTGCACATTTACTCCACCTAGGGGGAGTGAAAGAGGGCATGCATACAAAGAACCTACAAATTCCAGCTTTGGAGGGGGAGAAATTTTAGGTGGATTGTCCATTGTATATGCCTCATTCTACGCATTTTGCCTGTTCTTACTTCTCTTTGGTCGAATCAAAGGAGGTGGTCCATCCAAAAGTAAAGCCAAGGAAGAGGGGCATTAGTCAATGTGAGGGGCCAAAAGAAACAAAGCTACTAGCTATATATCCAGTGGTAGGGCTTGCCCTGTGGATGTCTTCCTTTCATCTTCTTCTCTACTTTGTGTAGAAATTCTTCTTGTTTTGGTTCTTCCTCATGAAAGAGTCAAATGTGCAGATAATGGAAGACCATTGAAAGAGGATCACGTACAAGTTGGTTCCTTTACCACACCCTATCTTCTCCCACCAAACGCTCCTTTGGGTTGGATACATGCATTTACTTCTTTGATTACTATTTCTGAGATTACAAAGAATAAATTTTGACTCCTACATTTTAAGAATCTTTCTCCAATCCCGTGACAATTAATAGTCGCTAAATGTTTCTAATGACTTTTCTTCTAATACTTTCAGCGACAATTATTAGTAGCACATTTTTATCGTCACTAAATAAAAGTCACTAGAAACATTTAGAGACGATTGATTGTCTCTATATAGGAGGGAGGAGGAAGATTCCTCCAACCGGAGTAGCAGCCAAAATTTTTCCGATTACAAATACAATGATAGGCACTTAAATACTAGTCATTCCGTCTCAAAGAAATTGATCATATTTCTGTTTTGATCTGTCCCGAAAAAATTGATCACTTTTCAGATTAAGAAAGATTTGATAGATATTTTTCTATGGTTACCCTTCTTATACTTTTTTATTATATTTTCTCTCCACTTTATTAACCCAATTTTCTCTCTCTTGACCCACTTTCTTCCCTTCCTTTCTTTTTCTCTTTCGAATAGAATAAGAAACTCATAAAATAGAGCGTTTATCCTAAATAAGTGTGTAAGTCAAACACAATTAATTAATTAATTAGGGACAAAGAAGGTACTATTTTAGAATATCATGTTCAGAAAACAATTTTATGTGAAAATGACGGGTGATATTAGACAACAATTTGCAAGGAGTTAAGGAATAATGTTTAAATTTGGTATTTTGAGAACTGAATCAAACAAGGTTAACTTAAGGTGGCGTTGGAAATAATTTTTGTTTTCAGTTTTAGAAACTTAAGGAGTAATTCCTTATTTGCGCCATATCTTTACCTCCACAACCCGTTTGGTCCTTTTCTTTTTAGTACCTACTCGGTGGTCAACAAAAAATTCATAGCATTTTAAAATTTCCTTCCATTTTTAGTTAAAATTGCAGACATAATAAGCCATGTGCTAGGGGTAAGATACAAAAACAAATTAAATATGCAACCAAACAACCCTCTGGAATTAAGAACAACCACCACCTTAATCGTCGACGAAAAAACCGCAGCACGACCACCCTTTTTTCCCGCACAGACAAGTTTGGCCAGATCGTCGAGTGGGCCTGTAATACCTCTAAGTAGAGATGTCAAAAGGGCGGGGCGGCTCGTGGGCTGGCCCGACCCGGCCCGTTTTTGGCCCGGTTTGGCCCGGCCTTCTCGTGAACAGTAGCAGCCCGAAATTATAGGGTTTTGGACCAGGCCGAAGTATTCAAGAAAAAAGCCCGGGTCAAGCCCGGTCCGAAAAAGTCAGGGTTTTGGCCCGGCCCGATTTTGGCCCGGTTTTTGGCCCAATTCTGGCCTTTTTTTGGCAGCCCCACGGTTTTTCAAATTTATTTTCCCCCCCCTTTCCTCCCCAACTGCCATATTTGTGATTTAAAGTTTTTTGTGTTACGAACATTATATTTGGTTCAAGCATTAAAGTTGAATATTTCTAATATATATGCTGAGATATGAACTCTTCCACGTTATGTTTGTCTTTGAGGTTAAAAATGTGTTATTAATAAGTGTCACTAATCCCATTTGGAATTTGAGATAGTGTAAGTTTGAATTGAATTTATCAGTTTCCTATGTTTTGTTGTTTTAATTCCACTTCACATTAAAATTCTACATATTTTGTTTTTTTTTTTTTTGCATAGACAAACTCAAAATTTGACTAGTGCTTTTCTCACTACTCAATCTTAAATATATATTTTCATATGCATATAATTAACTTATATACTTACGAGTGCTAAATGTGAGTAGCATTTATTCGAATTATTTTTAAACTATTGTGCGTGTTCAAAAAAGAAATTCATAATGAGAATGTAAAAAAGTACGCAAATTATATAACCTCAATACATATGTGATACTAGTCCTAATGCAGATATGAGTCTTTTCGCTGATCATATGAAATTGAAGACTAGAAATGCTTCAATATTATAAGACGTTGTTTGCTGCACCAAATAAGGTCATATTAGATCAATTTTGTTACAGTGGTGACTAAAATCTTCACATCGTATAATTTGTGGCTCCCTCGATGATCATAATGATGATGATGGTGATCTACGTTTCTCATATATCTTCAGAGATCGATCGGGAGAATGATCAGTATGGCCTCGAATCCAAACTGGTTGAAGATTTTGCAAGGGAGACGAGACTACCAAGGACATGTGCCTCATAGATGATGCATTCTAGGAATGGACAATAGAGTTCTTTTTGTTCTAATAATTTTTTCTTACTTAAAGCATGATAATTATGTAACTTTAGTTCAAAATATCTGATGATGCGTTGTTATACCAAGTTATCTCTGCTTCCACTTAGGTTCGAACCTGACGAGATTGAATCCTGTAGTGTTGTGACTTATTTGTCGCCAAAAAATAATAGTATATATATTCAACATACCATATTGTTAACTTTGTATCGTTGTTGACATGAGAAATAAATCATTTCAACTATAGCAAATTCGGCAATCGACTTGTCGAGTCATTATTAGCTAGAGATTCCGTGGCAGACCTAACTCGTGTGCAATTAGAAGCAGCCTATAAATAATCCTGAAGAGATTGAATCCAAGTCAGACCCATAACTTGCTTTTTATTTTTTGTGATGACGTATATCCTTGACCATGAATTTAACATGGCTCCACTATAGTTGAACAACACGAAGATCTCTTAGCAATAGTCGTTGCAATGTTGTGTGTGTGTGTCACACACATTATTACATTACAATTTGCTTACGTAATAACAAGAAAATACCGAAATTAAAGTCTTTACTTTGAATAACAAGAAATTTTTAAAAAAAACACACAGGTTGGGCTCGGCCCCTAAATATTGGGCCTAGGGCCAGGGCTTGGATTGGGCCTAGATACCCCTCTTCTCTGGCCCGGCCCGTTTCCCCACCACAGTAGCCCGGGCCCAGCCCTTTTTCACTTCTGGCCCGCTGGGCCGGCCTAAGCCCGGCCCATTGACACCTCTACCTTTAACCGCCTAACCATAACCCCACTCAAAACAACCCATCACTCGTTGTCGACTCCACCTTTCACTTCACTAGCAAGGACGAAGCCCCCCCCCCCCCCCCCGCTCAAGTTCGGCCCTAAATGGCAATTTTCAACAGATACGCGACCAGCCATTTCTTCTATATATGAGATTCAATTCATGGAAGCATGGGCATGGAAATGGCTCTTGGTAATGGAAGTTGTGGTATTGTGGTGGTGTTCTTCTTAGGTCTGGTTTTAACTTATCCCACTATGATGGTTATCGATCTCCTTCCTGTAGGGGAGTTTTTGCCGATTTCATGGTTTACTAGATTTTGGGTTGTCCGCGTACTGCAGTTGCTTGTGTGATTATTGGCTAATATTGTTGTTGTTTTTTTATATAAGCGTGGTTGACTCTTATGCACCTATGTCGTGCTTTTGAAATGGATAATTCTAAGCCACTCAACTACACTTGTTTAATTGCGAGTAAGTATCCCTGTTGGGGTTGGGAGTAATGCTATTAGGTCCGGGGTGAGGGATCCCGTCTTTGCAATGTTATGGTTGATTCGGTTTATTTAGGTAGATGACTTGGTAGGGCTAGATAAATTCCCGCCTTGTTTGCTCTCTCAGCCTATTTACCATCAATTTTCCTTTTGTTCCAATTAAAAATGGTTATATTAGTATTGGAGTGCTTATTACTTGACCTTCTTCTAATATGTATGAGTCCAAGTGGGTTTGTAGTTTCCAACGTTTTCCTTATTTCGATTATCCTTAGTTTTCACGTAATGACTTGGGGGTAGTCTTGACAAACGAGCCCCGTCAATTACGGATAATACTCAGTCGGTCCAAATAAAAAATATCCGAAATTTTCAAGTAGCTTTTTTCTGTAATCATACCTTACCCAGACAAGCCAGGTAATACCCGCGGGTAAATTAAGGTAGCGTTTGACAACTTTTTTTTTTCTAGTTTTTTCTCTAATTTTGTAAACCGAAGGAGAAAAAAAATCCAAGTGACAGGCAATTTCTGTTTTTTTTTTCTTTCCCCTTCAGCTTTGAAAACTAGTTTTAAAATATAGCTGTTTTTAAAAACTCTCATTTTGGAGTTTGAGTTTCCATTTTTGATTTGAGACCACGGCCGCTATTTTGTCTAGACAGGCTGTTTTGTCTCGACTCTAGACTGCCAATAGAGGTGGGTTTTTTATTACAATGTTGTCACCTTGTTTTTCGTATAACATTGTTTTTATTGGGTACATCAACCGGGACTGTGCAACAGCTCCCTCCTTGACCACGATGGACTAGTTCGTAATTTTAATTCTGGTGGGTTCGGAGGTCTAAACAAGGACAATAATGTGTTTTTACGATTATTTTATGCCTTGGAGATTGGTGCGAATACTTTGTACGATTGAATATTTTAGAGTTGTGGAGTTGGCATGCAAGTGTAGAGAATCAAGTCGATGTAGCTGCCTTACAGTGAAAACATGGTTCCTCTTTGTTGTACATAATCCAATCCATTTCTCCACAACAAGATCGTATGCAGTTCATTCAGAAGTGCTAGTTTCTTACTTCGCAAGGACATATAAGAAAATTCTTACCTCTTAGTATGTTAATCAATCTCATTTTGTGTCGCTAAAGGTGAACACTTTTCACAAATTTATACTTTTAGCGACAAAAAAAATATATAAGAAAATGGACACAGAATTTTACATGGCTTACAAATTGGGGTTGGCATTTTCACTCTCTTCATTATAATCACTCAGATTGGAGCATTCAAATACTACATTCGGAACATATTACTACCAAATGAGCAGACCAAGAAACTTCAAACCCAAAGGTGCACCATAAAAGCAAGGAATTTCCGCCAATACAACCAGAGAAAAAGCTTCCAACCCAGTACCAAGTAGGGTTACAGGCACAAAGAGAGCCTGCAAAACCTTCTCGGAACAAGAAAAATGTTGCGCAACCTTAGCCTAATAGCAGCCCTAATGGCCTGAACCAAATAGCCTCCCCAAGAGTATAATCATGTTGCCAATCCAGAATGAATATAGCGGGAAATAGACGGTGTCTTGTAGCATTTTAGTTGACAAACTACATCAAAGGTACTTTGACACTTGCATCTAACTAGAACTTCAACATTAATACTATGAAGATTTCACTTTTACCACAAAGGCATA
This sequence comes from Escallonia rubra, assembly GCA_033065855.1. Lineage (NCBI taxonomy): Eukaryota > Viridiplantae > Streptophyta > Magnoliopsida > Escalloniales > Escalloniaceae > Escallonia > Escallonia rubra. The sequence goes on along the minus strand of JAVXUO010000043.1, from coordinate 74,061 downwards.
TGACTTCAAACATAGGTGCCAGTGAAACCCATAATAAGATGGCCTGCGGATGAAAAGGAACAAATCATATGGCTAAAGAGGTACAAAGGAGCTGAAATGCCTCCCTCCGCTGTTCCACCAAGAGCTATAGTTCCATCAAACTGTGTTCTATAAGATGTTGTAGGTTATGGACAAGTGCAATGACCATGTGGTACATGACACTGAGAGAGGTTCTCCAGTGGCCAAGAAACAGCGGAAGGCGTGAGAAAGAAGCAACGGACAAGTAAAGGCACCGGACAAGCAAGGGAGAAAAGTAAATTAGCATTTCTGTTTAAGAGAACTCAGCAAGGAAGCACAACATATCGAAACACACACCACCAGCTAGCAGACATCTCACATGGCAGGTCAAATCGTGTGGGAAGCTAAAGACAATGAGCTAGCAGGTTTCTCTTGCAAGAGATCAGTGCTCAGCTGCAGGTTAGTACCTTCAAAACCTTGCCACTAACACTTACTAGAAATAGATGACATGGATCAACTAGGTATTAAGACGTCCGAAGGCTTACACCCAATGAGACCAGGAATCAACAAGGACGCGGAAAAGTGCAGCACAATCCTTCACTCCATACAAAATGCCGACCGAAAAAGCTAGTTAATTACATCATTCTCCTTATCTATAGGCCGACTTTAATTCATCAATCAAGTCATTCATACTTGATATGCAATAAAGGATCATCCGTATAGAATACTGGACAACTACATATCAAGATATTGTACTATGGATGATTCTACCACAGAATTATCACAGAACGACAAAGGACGCAAAATATGGAAAATTTACCGAAGATACTCAGTGAACTGTATAAACTCTTAGTCCTCTTGAAGACATGTCAATACGCTACGAACTGATTTGTTCATATACCTGTATTGCATATAAATTGGCCCCCACTACATTAGAGAATCTGTCGCGTAAAGTTATGGTACTCGATAAACAAAAGATACGCACAATAGTTGACATAATCTCACCATATTATTGCAAACAAGTGATATCTTTTGAAGCGATAGACTATGCACGGTCCAAAAGCCCAGAGGAGCATAAGCTTATGCACATTCGCCATGGAACAGTTGATTTGACTCAAGCTCCAGTCAGCCTTGGTCGCATACTGGTTGGGTTCAGCTACCCCAACTCTCCCAACTCATGTTCTAGCAATCAAGTCATTTTGAACTACTTCTACCCATATGACTCTGTCTAGTCCAACTTCTTTTCACCTTACCAACTTTGCACAAAAGTACTTTTCCACCTTTCATCACTTATAGATTATGCCAAACGTGTTTAAACATTTCAAGCAATGCTCCAATATCTTCTCTTGAGATGGTGTCACCTTCTTGTGAATGTCCTCATTTCTTATGTTATCCTTCCTTTGCTGGTCATTCATCCACCTAAATATACGCACTTTAGCTAGACTAAACAAAGTTGTAGGTTACATCCTAGTTGCTCAAAATTCTGAACTATTAGAAAGATGGCATCGCCGGCGTCCTATCGAAGGGATTGCAAAAACTCTCTCTGAGTAACAACTTCGTTATTTCCTCCTCATCAGAACTCATTTAGTATCACATTATCCACAAATAGTCGGCACCTCACCATGATTATTCTTAATTTGCTCACCAATAGCTACAGCAGATAGAGGCTTAAAGTTTCTACCTTGTGAAGTCCTTTCATGATCAAAAACTCATTAGGTATGCAATTAATAGCTCTTACTTTAGTTACACCTCCATCATTCATGTTCTTAATAAATCAACAACTTATGCACTCCCCCTCCTCTATCACCCACCACAAAACTTTCTGCAGTACTTAATCATTAGCTTATTCCAAATTTATGACGACCATGTCAACATTCTTTCCTATTTCTCTAAGTCTCTCTACTATTCCTTCATAGTAAATCTCTCCAGCATGGAATCAAAATGATTCTTCAATACTTTAGATTCATTTCTTACTATGAGTTAAACTCTTAAAACATCGTTAATCTTTTACAGGTGCTGCAATATTGCATCTCTCTATCTTTTTTTCTTTTTTTTTTAAACTTGGCCCACGTCAACCTAGCATCTCCAAGCCTCACTTTGGAAGTCCTCCCAGCCCTTTGGCTTTTTGTAATGTCACCTTTTTCAAAGCTTTCCTACACCCCAATTGGCCAATTTTTACAAGAGCAAGGATGACACATCAGTTGCATAAGCATTATTCGCTAATACCACAACAAAATGGTCTCATGGTTTGTCTACTTAAGGCACAGGCCCACAAGATTCTGGGGTTGCGCGCCTAATCAAACCAAGCCACCAGTTATACAGACTCACAAATACACCTATGTCATCAAATTTTAAGGATATCACAAGTCATATGCCTAACATTCTACATTCTAAGTAAGCTAAGTGCCAAACCTATACCAGCGTGCGCCTTGTGCCAAGGAACGCCTTTGAAAACTGCGTCGATACTCCTCCATTCCGTGACAGTTGTTGGACCAACTTCTATGCTTCCATAATACCATATATTCTGTTTTCGAGCAACTACATATAGATCATCGACTTAGGAGTAACGTGGATTTGCACACCATTCTATGTGCATGCCACACATCATAACCGTGTGAATGCAATTTTTAGTAATACATCAGAGCATCGTGTAAAGGGACATGAGCAAGTTGGCCAACGTAAATAAACAAGGAAAGAGTTTGCAGTATATAGCATCAACCAGCAAAAGAAGGTAACCAAGATCCCGATCACAAATCTACCACTTATAATTTGATGTTTGTCAAGTTCCGTTCAATAAGCAACAGCGGACGTCAACATGCGAGACAACGATAGGAGGCCTAAAGAGCCCAAAATGATCCTTTTGAGAAAGGAAAAAAAAACGATTTAAGGACCAGATGGGGTAGTTGAAATATAGTTTCATCTCACATACTCCAAACCTTTTGCAGGAAACACACACAAGTACACGTCTGATGTAACATATAAAAGAAACTTCATATCTCCCAATTCTTCCCTTTAAACAGCTAACATGCATGTATAAGTTTCTTTCCATTCCACTATTTCATGTTCTCTGTATCAAACCTCTCTATAAACTTCCTAGCATTTCGGGTAATTAAACAACAAAATCCCTTGTTATGCATGGCATGCCACAACATAAGACTAGAACAATGAATAAAGATTCATAAGGACAATAAACAGAAAAAGAATTTTCATTCTAAGTCACTAAATTTAATCCACAAAATTCGGGAATAGAGAAAAAAGAAGAAAAGAAAACATCTTCCAGGATATAACCTACATATCAACCTTAGTGTCTGTAATTCTACCTCCTCTCATGTTACATCCCTGTCCAAATGTTTGGATGAGTTCTCCAATCTTTACTACATCACCTAATTAAAACTTGTCCAAGTAATAAATAAATTGCAGCTATTACAGAATACACATCTGAAAACATGCCCTGAAATTGGTATTAACAAAATACAAAAGAGAGTCAGGAGAGGACTACATACTTCCAGGGGTACCTTTTACCTTCCATTGTACATCATATCTCCACAAATGAAGCTCCATGGGGAGGTTGCTCACCATGATGAAAGCCCTTGCAGACAATCCATCACAGGATCCATGCATGGTTGGCAGCTTTGGGCTAGGGCTATTGGTTCCTCCATCTTGGACTTGGCATGGGGAAAAACCCTGAAGGGGATAAAGGAAATCCGGTGCCAGGAGAAGGCGGACCAGGACCTAAGATCCCTGACTGGGCCATTGGAGAGAATGAAAAGTTTGGTGTCAGAGGTGGAAACTGATACCCAGGGGAAAGCAATGGATAAGGTGACCGTGGAGATAACAAATTCAAGAAACCCGTAGGCGATGGCAAAAGGAACTGAGAAGTGGGTGATGGTAAAAGAGGTGGAGGGCCATTCATCCGTGGGGACGGAAGGGGAGGAGCACCATTCATCCGCGGAGATGGAAGTGGTGGGGGACCGCTCATCCTTGGAGATGGAAGTGGAGGAGGGCCATTCATTCGTGGAGACTGCAGAGGAGGCATTGAAGGGTTGGGAAGTAACCCGGACGGTGGAGGCTGAACTTGAAAACTACCAGGATAATGAGGTTGCTGCTGACCTGGGTGATTTGGATAGGTCTGACCTGAATCTATAATCGAGTTTTGAAGGTATCGCATGTAAGCTGAGATAGGAGACTCGGCTGTATTTGCCCAGACAGAATCACCATGAGTCATGGGTGGCAACATTGCAGGAGGCGGTTGACCATATTGGGGAGGTCTGGCCAAATTATTATTGTAAGGAACTGGTGCCGCAGGTGGAGGCTGAACGAGAACCGGTGGCTGAGGATGAACAGGAATTTGAGGCCGGTTTATGGGTGTTAACGGAGGAGGACGGATTCTCTGCAATCGCATACTGGGCGGTTTAGGGGGGTTGTGGGGAGGTCTAGGCAGAGGTTCTTGCGAAGGCGAACCCGTCAGCTGCTGAACAATGTTACGGAAATCATTCTTGTTGATGTTGTAAACCTGAGGCTGAGGTTGTTGTCTAGCAGTAGTATTAGCAAAATTCGGCTGGTGCAGGGGACTCTTTCTTATGTTCTTTCCAATCTTGTTAACACCCAAATGCTCATTATGCCTATTTCTCGAATTGTCCATCCTTCTAACCTATCAACCCTTGTGCAAAAACAATCAACTATACTAAAGTACTCGCTAGTTCAAACCATCCCCCAAAAAGCTCAAAACATGGCAACATTTAGCAGAAAAATCAGAGCCCAAAACTAAAATCCAAGAAGCAGAAAGCATAACCTTTTCCTGCAGCCTTGCAAACCGTATGTCGAACCAGGTTAATTCCTTGATGGGTTTCTTCGAGCGACCAAATGGGTATCGAGAAACCCTGTAGAGTTTGACTTTCTCTGAATCAGATTGATTCTTCAATCAAATACACAAAAACCCCAAAAGGGTTTCCTTAGAATCAGAAATGGGTATCAAGAAACCCTACAGATTTTCACTCTCCCCCTCTAAAGGTGCGAAATATACGGCTTGATTTGCGGACAGAGATGCGGGCAGTACAGTGTATCGGGTTGGTGTGGATCTTTGTCCACTTGGTCTCCCTAAAACGAAAGAGAAAGAAAACCCTAGCGTGAGGCCAGGGAAGGGGTGAATTTTGGGGCGTCGGTCAATGGAGAAATGAAATGGAAATTGAAACGAATGATTAGGTAAGGAGAGGGCAAGTTGGACCATGATCTTTGGGCTAAGTAGTGAGACGACCTGACGCTTAGTACGGAGATTAGTCGTTAACCCTGAGTTAGTTACCATTCTAATTAGTCTGAGAAAATGTCAATATTTCTTCCATCGTGTCCGTCCGTTCTTCAGGATCATATCCATCGCTGTCGAGTACTATATCGTAGCACTTTACAATTTTGATCAAGTCTACATTCGAGTCATCGGAATATCAAATATGTATTAGTTTGCTTTGAAAAATGTAGGTAGGGTCCATATTTGACAGATCAATTTTCTTAAGTTTTAACAATTTTGGGATGCTTTTTGTATGATGCGATCAAAAGAAATTAACGGCATAACGGTCACATAAAGAAAATCTTTGAATTAGTTGTTACAGATATAAGTTGGACCATGATCTTTGAGTTAAGTTGTGACGACGACCTGACGCTTAGTACAGAGATTAGTCGTTAACCCTGAGTTAGTTACCTTCCCAATTAGTCTGAGAAAATGTCAATATTTCTTCCATCGTGTCCGTCCGTTCTTCAGGATCATATCCATCGCTGTCGAGTACTATATCGTAGCACTTTACAATTTTGATGAAGTCTACATTCGAGTCATCGGAATATGTCATATGTATTACTCCAGTTTGCTTTGAAAAATGTAGGTAGGGTCCATATTTGACACATCAATTTTCTTAAGTTTTAACAATTTTGAGATGCTTTTTGTATGATGCGATCAAAAGAAATTAACGGCATAACGGCCACCACATAAACAAATCTTTGAATTAGTTGTTACAGATATAAGTTGCAGCCCCATATTGTTGTCACGCTCGTGAACGAATTTAAACGTCTTTCCTTTTTGTGATCCTTCTCTTCAAGTGTGTTAGGGTATATATTTATTGTGAATTTTCTTTTATGAAATCCTATCAAAGGATGGACAGATCATTTTTTGGTGTCATTGCCTTTACTTTAAAAATTAGTTCGATGGTGGATTGATTTTGAAACTAGTGTGAACTTTGATTCTTCTTAATTGAACTTAGTAAGAGATCTCAGTCTTGTGATTGCCTAGTGGGAATTTGTCTTGATATAGGTATCATTGCCTTGTTTGGTTTCAGTGTAATAGGTTTATAGTCCCAAAAGTCTCAGTGCGAGACTGCTATGGTGGATCTGTTACTGTTTGTCCTTCAATTCCTTTGCGGCGTCCATTTCTTTTGCCAAATCCAAGACTGATTAACCCTTTGAAAAAGGTTTCCTTTCTAACCATTTCTTTTGCCAAATCCAAGACTGATTTCCTCTTTGAAAAAGGTTTACCTTTCTAAAGTTGGTATTTCATCTTAGCTCTCGCTCTATATTGAGTACCTTTCGATCCAGATCAATTGAAGTTCATAACTGTGGATGGATGGTATGGTGGTGGCAGCAAGTGGCGGATTATTGCCTTATTTTTGTTTGGATGGAATGAAAAAAAAAACAAAGAATAATAAAAAGATGAGATAAGAAGAAAATGAAAAAAAAAACCGAGTGGCTACAATTTTCACATCTTGCAAGTGGTGTATTGTGGTCTCTCAGGCGATCCGCGAAAATTGCATCAAAATGTTATCACGTTTATTAACATATGTTTTTCCAGATACACTAGTGTATGCCCCACAGTGTTATTATCAAGTTTAATGAAGTACTTTAAATCTATTAGGGTGAATTATAACCTCGTAATCCTTTTTGTTGTGTAGATTAGATCAAATGGTCCTGATGGCTTCAAACTTTTAGTTAGTTTTTAAGGAGATTTTGAAAAGTTCGACTTAAATAATTTTTCTATTTTTGAACCGATTCTCTCTTACTGATAATACAATGTTTTCCTGCTAAACAAAAAAAATGAAAAGGACAACTCGGTTAAATTGCTCGTATTGTTACATATAGGATTCGTTTGACAAAAAAAAAAATTGGTTTTCAGTTTTAAAGAGCAGCTTAATTTATTTTTTTTATAAAAACAAGTGGGTGTTTGATATTTTTTTTTTTGAGTTTTTTTTTTTTTTTTGGTGTTTGGTAACCCTTTTTTTTTTTGTGGTTTGCGGTGGCGGTGGTGGGGCGTAGCGGTGGTCGACGGTGGTGGTGGTGGTGGCCGGAGGTGGCTGCAGGCAGTCTCCGGCGGTGGTCGCCTGAGGTGGCTACCGGCAGTGGGAGGGTGGTGATGGTGGTCTAAAAAAAAAAACCAGTTTTTGGACTTTTTTTTTTTACTTTTCAGTTTAAAAACTGGTTTTTTAAATTGAAAAAAAAAATGGTTACCAAACGCTCCTAAATTTTTCAGTTTTTAAAATTGAAAAAAAAAAGAGAAATTTTTTTTTTTGTCAAACCTAGCCACATATAGTCTTGGCAGGTTTGAAAAACCTGGAAGAGAAAACCAAACAAGGGTTTACGTGAGGATTCGCACCAGTTGGAGTTACGTGGTCAAGTAAAACCAAGTCACAATCTTGTCTGACTTCATTGTCCTAAGAGGAACTTGTATGCTTTGTTAGGTCATGTTTGACCAAGGGCAAATACAAGTCAAGGAGGCAAAAAAACGCCGCTAAAATTTTATTGGTTGCTGATAAAATGATGAATTTCACTTGTAATGATATGCATGTACCTTTTAGCGACAACTTTCATACTAAAACAAAAGGCAAAAGGCTGTTGTGTTATTCTGACAAAAGATGATTTTGATTTTTGGTTAATCGGAGGAATTTTGTTCTTGCTTACATCTCTGGTAGAGACGTGTCTAACTCCTTAACTAACTTAAAGTTTTAAGACCTTGGTGAGGTAAGAATAATTGATAAAGGCTGATAATATAAAGAGATGAGTTATTCGGGAGTTGTCAGTAGTTTGTCAAAATAAAAGTCGTGGATACTTGTGTTAAGACCTTGGTAAAATAAGAATAATTGACAAAGGCCGATGATATAAAGAGATAAGCTTATTCAGGAATTGTCAGTCTTGATTCCTTGGTGATATGAAGACGTTTGCTTTGTTGAATCTTAAGACATCCGAATGCTTCATTTATCTATTATTATTATTATTATTATTATTATTTGACATCAAGTCTTTGATGCTTGAGCTATAAAGATGCTAAGTTGTTGACTTTTAGATGCTTAATTTAAAGCACAACGATAATAGTTCTGATAAATCAAATGCATATTCAAGCATTAGTTTCTTTGTATCGATCGTGTGGAAGCCTTGGATAAAGCTTGCGAAAGCACAATGGAGTGGTCCAGTTTCTAAAAAAAAATATAGGGGTGTTCACCAATTTAAAATATATCCTATCAAAATTTACAAACTTGGGCTAATTACACCTATGTTCCCGAGGTTATGGGGTGATTACATGCAAGGACAATAGTTTGGACAAATTACACTTGTATCCGTTGACCAAGCAGAACCCTAAAAATCCTAACGGTTTTAATGAAAAGACTGTATTGCCCTTAAGTTGGAACCTTATTTTTTTTAATGCCATTACTTCAAAAAAAAAAATTAAAGAAAGACTTTACTAATTAACTGTTTATTCTTCCTCTCCCCACGCCCAGCCCCCCCCCCCCCCCTTCACCCCGTCTGCCTCCTCCTTCCCCGTCATGCCCACAACCCCCTTCCCCGGCGTCGCACTCCGCCTATCCCTTCCCCGCAACCCGTCTTCCTCCCTCATCACCGGCGCTGCATCCCATCTTCATCCCTCGTCACCGGCGCTCTCTCTTCATCCCGACCTGAAATAGCCATTATCTATCTCCGTCCCATCTTCATCCCTCGTCACCGCCGTCACTGCCCCTAACCCACACCGCCGTCGCCCTTCGCTCAGCCTCACCCCGCCGCTACCCACCTACTGTTGACTCTTATCTTCCTCGCCACCTCTGATTCCACGCACCCCCGACGCTAATGACCTGATGCCTCGACGATGAGATCGATTTGATTGATGTCGCGATGGTGAGATCGACGCTAGTGACCCGATTCCACCCCCCGTCGCAATCTTACCCAGTCTTCCTCCCTCCCTCGCCAAGGGCTTGTTGGTGTGGTGGGGCAAGTCTGCCTGATGGTGGGGCGAGGGGGACTGCCGGCGGCATGGGTTTGCCAAGGCGCTTGCCAGAGGCGTCTCAGCAGCTTGGGTTTGCCAAGGGGCTTGCCGACGTGGTGGGGTGGTTCTGCCGAATGGTGAGGCAAGGGGGGCTGCTGGCGGCGTGGGGCGGCAGAGGGGGGCTGCCGGCGTTGACTTCAAATCTAGGGTTTAAATTGTGGAGAGAGAAAATTAGGTATTTACCATAATAAAGTACAAGGCGTAGTATCGTCATTTTAAAAATACGTATTGATGACATCATAAAAAAGTACACTTTTTGGACGGAACCCTGACGGATGGATACGAGTGATACATTTGAAACACTTTTGGTCACAGAATGTTATTTTGAAACTTTGTGTCCTTGACTGTAATTACCTCCTAACCTCAGGGACATAGATGTAATTAGTCATACAAACTTTTATGGTGGATGTGCAAAAGCTCTAGCTTGAGCAAGATGAAAGTATCAATCTTAATAATCTTAAAGAGTGTGTTTGGAATCATAAACTATTGATGATTTTAGATCATCATTCTAGTTGTTTGGAATATCAACAAAAGCAGTTGGTATTTAATTTTATGGAATTTGAATGAATTAGTTTTTGGTGTGTGAAATTTGATAGAACTGTCCGCATTTTATGGATTTGGATTTACTTGAACTAAAAATAAATATTTTTCTCCCTATTTTTTCCTTTTTCTCAATCTCTATAACCTATGAACTCAGCACCATCACCATCGTGTTCATCACTGCCACCGACATCACAACCACCACCATCAGTGTTAAAATCACATTCACCACCACTAGACCGCTACTCTCACCACAATCGTCGCCAAACTACCGTCATTGTTACACAACCACCTCCACCAGGTCGTTGCTACCAACACCACCATAGTCACCACCACTGCTGTTAGTGTGTCACATCACCATGACTAGAATGTTATCGTCACCTCCACACCACTATCGTTATTGTCGACACCATCGCTATTGTCACCGACATTAGCACTAGTGATGCTCTAATACCACCGCCACGTTGATGTGACACCATCACCACCATCGTTGACGTCACTTCTGCCATATGTCATCGACACTACAACCTGTGACACCTTAATAAAATAACCACCACTACGACCATTACCATCACTCTGAACCACCCCACCACCTCACCGTTAATGCCACACTGCTCTCATGACATCCACCATCAGCGCCACTACACCATCACTTACACAGACTTCACCGCTGCCACCATGTGTTGTCACCAAAATATGTGAAATTCATTATTCTAATTTCTTTGATCGTACACTAAGGATTTAATTGTCTAAAATTTCAATACATCTTCATTTTCTTTGTTCTCCATACACAATATAGGATTCTGTGATTTCAATTCCCCTTTGTTCCAAGCGAAGAAAAATGAATTGAATTCAAAATTAAGTTCTCAATCTAAAATCCGATTTTCCAAAATATTTGGTTTTTTAAAGTGGTATTTGAATAGATTTTTGTCTGTTTTCATATTTTATACAAATGCCCACCTTTTCACTTTTAATTATGTTTTGAAAACGATAGAAGGGTTATCCCAACATCATACAATTTGTTCCCTTTGCACTAAAAAAGGTCCGCCCTTTTGGCCTTGAAGGCCCTATTTGTGGCAAGTTCATGATTTGCCTCATCAAAAACCAAAGTTTGCGAATTTTAAATACTCTCTTCTAATCAAAGAAAGCAAGTTTTAGCGATCTTAAATCACTTCACCGTAAACAAACTGCTTCGATATCTCAAGTGATACAAACACGGCCAAAACATGTACCATGCACGTACTACTAACTGATTAAAATAGTCCGATCTAGCACAACCCAAAAAAGGTAACGAGCTCTTGAGATAGTAGTCTGAAACATTATGTACACATTATAACACCATTTTACTATTCGACATGTTCTTGTAACGAATACATGTGATTCTTCAAACTACAAGGTTAGATGTAGTGAAGTTGTTTATGAAAATACTATTACTAGCGTCATTACTATCGTCTTTGTAGTTTCTTGTATAATTATCAATACCGCACTTTTACCGGTCATACCGGCTGATACATAACTAGTTTCTGCCTTATACTGGTATAGTATCTCTTTGTATTTTGTATCAGTCAAAATACTGCTATGTACCGATTGCAGGGTCGGTACAGGTAATATCGACTGAGAACTACGTACTGCTCAAATATTGTTTTACATACTGATTCCTTTAAAAATGTAAAAGTTACAAAATTTGATAAATTTTTTAATAAATCGATCATATAAAGACTAAATAGAAAAAAAAATTCCAGGTTCTATTAAATTAATCAAAACCTATGTAGGTACTTCCTCATAATATTCATTACAATTTACAAAATCTTTTCTCGTAAGTTTTCAATCTTTATCGCCATTTTCATTTTTCTTGTATTTTTCCTCTTAACTTTGATTTACGTCATAACCAGAAGCTCTCATCATATTTTTTTCATTTATCTAATATAAACCGCTATACACATATACACAAACAATTTTTTCTTGAACACAAAGACGTTATGACTGAATAAACAGCTTATTCTTCTATAAGAATTTGCTAATGTCAGTTGAAAATGGGATAATTAAAAGAGGTGATTCAATTCAATTGAAAAAGTTACTTGTTTCCGACGCTACTGTTAAGGACAAACAACTTAATGAAAAAAAAAAGGAGATAATTCAAGCTTTAAACTAGCTGTGATAAATGAAATATATGTCTACAGCTTTAATTCGCTAATGATGAGTATTATAAATTATAAATGTGTAAAATAAATGAAAATTTTGAGACAGTACCAACACAATACCTGTATATATGTCATTTTATTGAGAAAACCGGTACACCTCCGATGCTGTATTCGTAAATATAATTTTTTGACATACGAAGATTTTCTTAAGAAAGCAAGGAGAGAGAAAAAAATAGTTTGGGGTGAGAGAGGCTCGAACTCTCGACCTCAGGATTACTCAGAAGCTATGAGACCTACGCGCTAGCCAACTGCGCCACCACCCCAGATGGTTTCTCAATCTTAATTGATTGAATATCTATTTATAAAACCTTAAAATCTGCCACGTCCCTTGGTCAAGAACTGCGAAGAAGGCTCTTTGCTTTGTTGTTGGTGCTGCGTTTTGTCCTCTCGTTTTTTTGCATCCGCCTATCTTGCTCCTCTGTATGCCCCTTTTTCTTTCTGGGTGTGATGGTAATCTTGGACTTGCCTTTGTCAAAAAGGTACCTCTTTTATTCTCAAGTTGTAATCTTTTGAGTTTTGTTTATGATTCTGGACATTTTAGTTTCTTTGTGTTTGTGTGTGTGTGTGTTTATGAATACTTTCCCCCAAGGACACACCTATTTATGATTGTTCTTGATGGAAGATGGGGCTAATTGATGACAGATTTGAGTTGGGTTCTTCTCCTCTTTTATGTCCCTTCAGAAAAATTGCACAATTAGGGACATCCATTTGGCTTTAAGACCCTGTACTTGTGGTTTACTGCGGTATGAATGAGAGTTAATGGCCGGAGGATGCTGATAGAGACCCACTTCGGCTTTGAAGGAGGAGAGTCATGACCTAGTTTAGACAGAAGGCAAAATACTGATCATTTTATTGATTGCATCTAGATCATATCAACTAACAGTCTAACATAAAAAATAGACACCACTAGACTTTGATGAACAGTGTAATAGGAGTTAGGCAACTTTCCAACTGTTTCCAAACCAAGTTGATGCTGGTTTGCCATGAACAAAGACCAGAGTTGAGGCAGAATCAATGGAAAAATGACGCACAAGACAATTTGTTTGCATTGCCTATTTACTGTGGTTTATCTTAAGATAACTTGATTGGTAAGTAGAGAGTAAGGTTTACAGTTTACTTTACCTTATGGCTCTCTCTCTCTCTCTCTTTAGTGACTGGATATTATTGTCTCACTGTGGGGGTAGCATTGGCCCATGCAGTCTATTAAATCTTTAGGTCATCTATTTCAGTCATCTATTAAATGTTTTTATTTGAGTTCAAATGAAAGCCACTGAACTCAACGAATGAATCTACTACTCGAGTGTCGGTCATGGTGACCAACTTAAGGAATAGGTTTTCTTTGAGGACTTTGAAGGTTGGACAGAACACTCGGAAAGATACAAGTTTATGGAGTAGAATTCAATAGGCTGTCGCAACAAGTAGGAGTCTTCATATATGACGTGCATGTCTTTTATGGTCATCATATTTAAGCATATCTATGTTGTTAGTTTACAAGCATTTTCTCTTTGTTTTTACAGCTCAATTAACCAAGGACTTGAGTATTCTCACAGCTATAAAGTGTAAATATAAGTTTCCATTTTGACAACATATATACAATTAATGTGCCCTTTTGGCGGTCTTGTAGACCTTTTCTCATTATGTAATTGATCCACCCAAGCCACATTCAGTGAACCATTCAATCATATGTATGGACGTAGTAATAGTATGGTATATTTTTGGTTTATGATCAGTGTTATTTGGTAGGATGATATCTATTCTCTCTCCCCCACCCCCCAAACAATACCTTTTGTAATCTGTGGTATGAAGAGAAATTATTATGGTATTTATGGCATAAAAGTCTACAAAGTAAAAAAGTTTGTAACTGATTGTGTACTGATAGATGCGAATTTTGACATGGCTTGATGGCCATTATGTTGTTATGTTCAAACATATGTTCTATATCCATTATTTCACTACAATATGCGTCGCTAAATGAGCTATTGTAGTACACACTTGGGTAAGAATTGTATATTACCGAAACTTTAGTTTCAAAGAAATGTATGGATCTTATTTGGCTTTTGCTCACTTTCACGGATGGAAACCACAATGTGAGTTGATAGCGTGGTTGTGTTTGTGCGTCAAAGTTGACCGTGGGACATTTTCATGGAACAAGAAGGTAAATATAGATATCTGTTTATCGCAGAATGAGATTTAGAGGTTCCTGCAGAATGAGATTTAGGGTTATAGGAGGGGCGTATCTTTTTCATATGCTCCCTGTGTTGCAGAGAGTTGATTGCCCTTCAGTAATTGAACAAAGAGAGGGCCTAAATGAATCATGACACATAGTGGAGTTTGGAAGCATGGTAGACCGGCAGGACTGCTAGGGGCTATGGCCACCCCAATGTTTAGAAGCAATTTTTAATTATGTAGAATCTATCTTATCATTGGGGGCAAAGTAGCATTGAAATTGTTATTAATTCTCACTAAAGAATATGTCACGTGGATGTCTGCTTTGATGCACAAGGTGGTATGTAAGGAGAAGAGCAGAAGAGATTACATGTCTTTCCGAGTGGGCTTAGGAAGACCTTGGGGGGTGGAGTCTCAACTACCATACAACTACTATATCACTAGCACTCCAAAGGTGGATTAGTTGAGTGACTTGACTGAGACTCTAAGATGTCAATCATAAACTAAAGAAAGTAGCAAAAATCATATATATGTTTACTATCTGGTGTTACATTTTGTGGCTTTTTAAAACTTATGTAGTACACATTCAAATCTGAATATAGTGCGTTCATGGCATTTTTCGTGAATTTCAGTTGAGATGATGCCATGTGAACAAAAATTCAAAAGTTAACTTGTGGAGTTAGGTGTAAGAAATATAATGGAAAATTTTCGAGCTTTTTCTGCAAACTATTTTGGTGTCAAAATTCCCTACTTTCCCAAAGCACTCTTGTGCTAGAAAAAACACCTGTAAGCGTATGTTCACTTTGAAGGCGTGTAAGATTCACCATACTATAACTTCAAACAACAAGTTAGATGAATTTTGTTATGTTATACAATTCAAAAGTTTTGTATGCTATTTGCCCCCTTCAAATCCTCAATCTAACACCCTGGATCTGTGGCATCAACCACCTGCAACTGTTTTGGAGAGAGAAAAAAATTTCACCTGTTTTTCCTTCCTAATTGTGTGGATATGTTTAATGCCTTATAAGGGCAGATTTATTATCAAGTCTATGATAGTATAACCTTACAGATGCAAATTTTTAGTTGAAATTTCTTCTTAGCTTGTTTTTCCCATATAAGAGAGTTGCAGAAACGATTTGGTGAAGAGAAAATGTTATGAAGCATGGATACGGGGCGTACCTAGACGTCGGGTACTCTGATGCAGTTTTCTTCTGTTTTGTGGGATCTAGATTTTCCTCTTTGCATGTATAAAACATAAATTATCTAAAGTTTCTGCATTGTGGATTGTGTCTCAGGAAAAGGTCTTCTCTTTACTATTTTGTTAATCTTCAGGTTCCCTATTAGGTCGGCGTGTTCCATTTTTAAAATTCATCTTTCCGTGAGACTTTGCCTCTCACCCTTCTGGCTCGCCCTTTTATTATCTGCATGCATTATAAGTCCCTCTTCCACGAGCATAGAAGGTGCCACAACTTTAGAAAGAAAGTTGTACATAATATCGCTTTTAATTTGGTAACTGCAGCCTGAAGTGATTTTGCGTTCCTTCACCAAAGCTGATGGTTGAAAGATTAGGTTTGTCAACACAATGCCAACTGGATCATGATGTTTCACAAGTTCCATTCCGAAGGCTAGCTAAGTTTCTGCGGTAACAAGTATAAAATTGTACTTTCCTTATACAGGGAATGTATTTACTTTCTGGATTATGTTGTTTCACCAAGCTTATGGCTTTATCCATGCAGGTGTTCCAACCTTTATTTGAAATGGAAAACGGGCAGATGGTTAGTGCTTCAGGTATCGGTGCCTCTTTAATGGATCCCTTTGATCAAGGAGAACAGGGTGCAAGTCCTCATGAGATTATGGCCCGTCGTTTAAAGAACCGAGAACGACAGCGTAGATATCGGGCTCGGAAGCGTCTTGAAGCTGATATGAAGAATGCATCTGTTGGAAACCAATTTACTCCTCTGCAAGTAGAGAAACCAGTGAACGCCATTTCCAATAGTTCTGTTCTATCTGGTACTTATCAGAAAAATGAGATTGTCACCCGTATTTATTGTCAAAGGGATTGGAAAAAGGATGCAAGAAGGGCCCATGCGTCTAAGGGTGAAGAAGTCAAATCTAATAGTTACATTAATCTGGATTCAACATCGGCCAGCGGAAGTCAGGCACCGCCCTTGCTCCCTGGAGTCCATGCACAGTCACCGTTACCAAGTGAAATTCATTCTAGGAATTTGTCTATTTCTGGAAATTCTGAAGCCCATAGAAGCACACTCAGCCGTAGACACTGGAAGGCAGAGGCTAGAAATAAGAAAACCTGACATTGACGTGGGCTTAATGTCGTCAAGATCTTAGTCGAGGGCCAACTAACAATGACTATTAACAGTATGCTGTCTAAAGAAGGAACGGTTAAAGAACTTGCATTAGAGTGGTGAGTTTTTTCATTTCTGATTCCAAGTAACCTTGTGGTTAAAGTTCATGTCGTGTAACTGTCTCCTGTAGCTGATTGCAGATGTTGAAAGGCATCATAGAACAGAACAGAGCATCAGACGATCTTGTTCCTTCTATGCATTGTCTCTGAGGGTGTCCCAGATTTTGACCTTAACTTGGCATCGAATTTATGTGAATATGGAATTGTATGTATGCCATGTGTTGATAATCAAACTCATGGCAACTTGCTAAGCTATTTTGGTTGATTTGCTTTTGGATGCAGCTGATGTCTTGAGCTTGTTTGAACAATGCCCTTGACTTGCCAGCATGAAACTTTTTTATGTCATCTTGAATATTTTGCATATGTACTGATTCTTTATTGTAGTACTCGGTCATCATTGGCCGAAGCGGTTGATCCAAGACCGCTTATCTTTATTGTACCTGAGGACCACGGGCGGACAGTGGTGGTGAATTAGTTGCGACACTGGTGGTTAATTGCATTCGTTAATGGTCAGGGGCGGATCCAGAAAATCTAATTGGGAAACTGAAAAGTTGTAAAAAAAGAAAAAGTTGATGGCTAACATAAAAAAATTCACGTCACGATTGAATACGTTAAATGCAAAATAGATTGCTCAATTTGATTAATAATTATATAATTTCACTATTCGCAGTGATTTATTTAACTTGGTCAAATTAGTCAACAAGAAACTACTAATTTTACATGAAAGAAACTTAACTCTTATTATAAATATTTATTACTAGTGTGATTATCAATTGTACGATGACAATAATTATTTAAGTTAACATATTATAAGAAATTAAACTAAAAAAGGAAAAAAAGAACTAACGTTGATCTATTAGTGTTTCATTTATAATCTGGAGATTTAGAATTTGGAAGAATGAAGATGGATAAGAAAACAAAAAAGATAAAAAAATACAATGTCCGGTGGCACAAAAAGTAAAAAAAACATAACAAAATGAAACTCTAATACATTAATTAATAATATGGTGGCATTTTAATAAATATTACCCATTATTTAAAACAATCAAAAAAGGAAGTCTCAAACTTTGGTGGGTGCCATGGCCCTCCCGGTCATACTTGTGCTCCGTCCCTATTAATGGCGGTAAAATATGAACGCGTACATGGTAATCGAACGATCTCTTGGTA
Source organism: Escallonia rubra (assembly GCA_033065855.1). NCBI lineage: Eukaryota > Viridiplantae > Streptophyta > Magnoliopsida > Escalloniales > Escalloniaceae > Escallonia > Escallonia rubra. The sequence continues at coordinate 56,282 of JAVXUO010000043.1, read as the reverse complement.
CGATGTCAAGAGATGAGATCACACATTCTGTTTTGAACATGGGCCTAAAACACTTTTACATAGTTCAAGTCCAACCTTAATCCTATTTTATGACCAAATCAAGTCAACTCACTCGTTTGAATGGGCCTATGAACTTTTGCCTACTCCAAGCCGAACTTTACACCTCCTCTTCTCATCAAATCAAGCCCGTTCACTCGTTTTTATTTCTTCAATTGCATGGTCAAATAGTCTGCAAGATAAAAGAAGCGAAAGAAAATTAATATTTGAGTTTCACGATAAAGAAAAATAGCTTAAAATTGCGCAAACGTGAAACCTATTGGTAGGCCTACCCCCATGGTGTTATGTGATATAGAGGGATTCTCGGATGCAATTACGTGTACTCCCCTAAAAAATTTCATTGTATAGCGACAGTTGTGAAACCTTTCAGTCGTGAAAAATGAAACTCAGATTTTACTTTCCTAAATAAATTGTGTGACTATCAAACCAAAGATTGATAATACAGTTTAGAGTAAAAAACTACTATCCTGGAAACATGCAAAAACAAGAAGATGAGAAAACAGTGCATCTTGTGAGCACATGGGTTTGTAAGCAAGAATGACATGCTCCCTCCATTACATTGGACTTTCTCTTTCAGTATTTGTCGCGAATTCTTAAGATTAAACTTAGTACATGTACACGTCGACTTGTCTCGTGGTTTTCGATTGCTTGACTTGCCAAACGGTAATCGTTTAATATATGATTGCTATTGGAGTTCACTTCAGTCTTTACATGACTGAATTCTATCTTGAGAATTTGCAAAAGTCAGATAGAGGTAATCCAATGGAAGGTCCGTCATGGTGTTACGCAATGATAAAAAAATTTCTCCTCCCATTATATGCTACCACTTTCACCTCCCACACCATCCAACAAATTTTCTATGCAAGTACAACTATGAGTATTAGAAAAAACCAAACTATTATGATGTGAGCATTGCTGTTATTTCATGTGGAACTAACTAAAAGATTAGGAATTAACTTGAGGAAAATTTCTTGGCTGCTACTAGGGTTGAAGGAATCTTCTTCTTGTTCCTCATATAGCGACAATTAATGGTTACTAAATATTTCTAGTGGCTTTTGTTTAGTAACGTTAAAAAATGCTGCTAGGAATTGTCACTAAATATGTTAACAAAAAAGTTACTAAAAAAATTTAGCGAGTATAAATTGTTACTTTGTACGGGATTGAATGAAGATTTCTACGACTCAGGTATCACACAAAAGTTTGGGTACAAAGCGATGCACACCTGGTGCCGCATCGCTCACACCACGTCCGTCCAATGGAGTCTACGGAGTGTTAAGCATGCGTTTACAAATGAAAACCGTGCCTGAATCTTATTCAGCGGATCGTATTTTGTCTGAAAAGGCCGAGCAACAATTAACTCGGTATTAAAAGTCCAAAACCATTGACTGATTGGCATGTCTGACCAGAGAGGAAATTTTCAACAAGAGAGCATGCCAACCAATCTTCTACACAGATAGAAATTTACGGACAGACCACAAATGAGATTAGGTACATATTTACTGAGGATATAACAGGAAGAGCTGTATATCCGGATCTCATCTTCAATAGAACACATGCAAAATTTGATCCCTTCTCCTTCCAATTTCATCCACCAATTGTAACATGTAGAAACTTCAACCACATGCATGCATGAACCTAAAAAAACTCTCGCTTAGTCTCCTCCTCTTCCTGCAACCTTCTGTCCAATAGCTCTCAATAAATCTCTGCGTCACTATGAATCTGAATTGCCTTACCTGCCAGAGCATGCAGAGGACAGATTCCGACGGTGATCTTAGGGAGAGCAAGTATAAGGACAAGGCCAAGTTTGGCCTTTGTTTGGGTAGGGTTGAGAGGAGCTGGTCTGGGAATTTGCTGGCTGCCCCAAGGCCTTACGAGAAAATGAGAAGCAGTTCGTCCCTTTTGGTGGCAGCAAAGAAGGTCAAGAAGGCTCCTCATAGGATTCATAGTAGCGGGCCTGTCGAGCTCGAATATGGCCAGCCGAGATTGGTGAGAAGCTCAGGGATGAGAAGGGACTGGAGCTTTGAAGATCTCAGACAAAGAGTTTGAGGGAAAATGAGAAGAGAAGATGTCAAGACATATTGTGTCTTTTCCTCTCATTTCTCCTCCTTCCTTTTATGGCTTAGGATGGGAATTGGAGCAAAACTTGTTTGACAAATCGAATGAACGATGTTTCTGATTCCAATTCTTGTGTCTGAACCTATGCTTCCAAACACGGTCTTAGTGTTTTCTTCTTTAGATTGTTTCTTTGTCTTGTATTAATGGAGAAACTAATCACACATGTAATGTTGGTTGAAAGTTTGAGCATTTGGGTGTAGGGCTGTATGGTTTAACATGATGTGAACTAAAATTGCCTCTGAGTATTAGTTTCTTTCCGGATAGATACTTGAACTCTTGTCTAATTTATGTATTTCAATTCATCTGACATATATAGAAGTACCAATTGAGAAACATGAAGACCATATCTGAGATTTCATGCATTCATGGAGCATCGCAGATGAGGAAAAGGCTGTTTATCATTTATTGATAGAAGAGTGTTGCTGCTTAAAATATGTCCCGTGTACGTTGCGGAACCCGAGCCTGGACCGATGACCTGCAAGACAGAAAACGAGTGACCGCCGGGTGGGGTTCCCGGCGGAGAACTCTCCGATGCTTAAGTCAGAGCGCAGCTACATGCTAATGACTCTGAAAAAGCATGAATATGTGTAGTTGTGTCGTCGTCCTTTTACCTGGGGGGTAGACCCCTTTATATAATGGTAGGAAGAAGAGCCCTAGTAGGACTTGAATGTGAACAAATCCAATTAGGATTGTATTAGGATTCTAGAGAATCACGTGTCTATCTCTGATGATAGAGTCTTGATAAGATAATCTCCAATGTCCTAGTATGACTGAGAGTGCCGGTATTCCCCAATTATTGGGAGTATATTTGAGATATATCATAAGCCCCCCACTTCCTTAGCCAAAATGTTTGGCTGAGGAAGTTTATACCTGGTGTCTTGAGACACACGTTAGATTTGTAAGGGATTCTCCATCCGCTTGTAGGGGTAATAATATTTCTCTACTCCATGTACTCGGACCTAAGCTCTTGGGAGCTTAAGCCTTGGAACTTTGCCCGAGTAGGATGCTAGAACTCTAGCTCTTGAGAGCTAGGTCTTTCGAATGCCGCCTAAGTAGGCTATTCGGAATCATCTTTGGGAAGATGAATAATGGGATCTCGGGATCCATTAAAGGATGTGCCCCACGTTAGCCTCTCTAGAGAGAGGATACAGAGCTGTGCATGCAAGTTGTTGCATGTGCTAAGTGTTTGAATGTCCCCTTGAGGGGTCACCTCTCCTGTGGAGGGTGTTTATTTTGTGCAAGTGTGTGTTCTTTAGCTTGAGCTGACCACATCATGCTTGCATTTTACTTTGACGCGAACCTTTATCGTCAGCTAAGGGCTGGCAAAGAAGCCTCGCACTCACGCTCGGCCAGGTTTCGAATTAACAAAACAGGGTAGGGCGACGAACTCCCACGTGGTTTTGCCGTTTCTCGGGCTAGAACTATAGCTAGACCGTGTCAGATAACACTTGTGTGCTATCCTATCACCCTTGAGGGTGACCGCCCTTGAGGGTGACCGCCCTAGAGGGCTAGTGGAACGTAGAGTTCTGATAAGTGCCCTTGAGGGGGAATGGAGCATGGAGCTCATGTAAATACCCTCGGAGGGTTGACGGAACTCAGAGTTCTCATCATATGTGCCCTTGGGGGCGGATGGAGCGCATAGTGCTCTGATTCACCAGTTGCATTGGTAGCATGCGCTGGTGTGAATGTTTGGCCTTTGACAGTCGGTCACTGTATGACCGGATATATAATGTCGAGACGGCAGGATACTGCCGCAAAAACCCTAGGCGTGACCTTTAAGTCGCCGGGTGCTGTGAATTTGTTCCTTGCTTGTGAAGTGGTTTTGCGTCATTGTTGATGCTTACGAGCGCAGTATAAACCCTGATTGGGTCTGCTCCACTTTCTCTTTGACCGAACTTGAAGTGGCGCAATAGAGAGGTGGTTGCGTCGTGGCGCGCTGGCGGCGCTACTTGTCTTTGCGAATTTGGTTGTTGTTTCCGATGTGTGGCTGATCCGGCAGCTTAGCGGCGGTGATGGTTGTGTGACTGGTGGCATCGGTTACTTCGCAATGTTCTTCTTCCTACTTTGATTTTTTTCTTTTGCCGCCGGCGGTGTGGTCTGATAAGGACAGTGCATGTCGCCGGAGTTGCAGTTGGCGATAGTGGTTGCTTGTTAGCGGCCGACCTGAAGTAAACTCGCGGCGATCGTTGGTCTCCTCCGGGTATGAAGCGACGATGTTTTTCCCATGGCCGCGGTGGTGCAGATCTGGAAGCTGGTAGCGGTGAGACAGTGACGCGATGACGACGATGGTGGCGATGACGCTAATAGCGCTGCCGATAGTCACGGTAGTGACTGTAGTGTTTGACCAGTGACGAGTTGTTGCCGCCAACCGTGGTGGACGGCACGATTGGGAGTGGTAACCAATCTCTTGGGGCTGTGGCGGCATAAATCTTGACTGGAGGGCGGTGCAATGGCGCTCACAATTTGTTACCAACGGTGGTCGTATGGCGTTGCCTAGCGCCGATGCCGACGCAATTTTTTTTGATTTTTTGCTGAGATGTTGTTTGCTCCTGCAACTGGACTGCGGTGGCCGGCGGCTTATGGTGCCCACCGCGATCTTCCAGCAACTTTGCGTCGTCGGTGGCTCTGGTGGCGTGTGCGTGGCCGGCTGTGAATTTGTTTGTTCCTTGCTTATCAGCGCAGCAAAAGCCCTTGCAAGAAATAAAAGTACGTGACTGAAAAAATAGCTTTTGAAGCAATAAAGCACATGAACTTAAAAGTTCGTTTTTAACACAGAAATAAGAGCGGTGTTTAGACATCGCGGCCCCATTAGGGCTTTGCCGGTTAGCCGACAAGGGTGTGTTACACTGCGTGTCGTAGGTGTGCTTAATATGTCATAGCAGTCGGTGAGACCCAACATGCGACGTGCTTGCATCAATTGACGCAATTGCATAACGCTAGACCAAAAAAGAACGTAAGTCTAAGTAACATAGAAGTGCACAGGGAGTAGCCTTCGAAAGGCTTGCTAGCGCCAAAAATTATAGTCGCTTTATTTTTTAGCGACGAATATGCAATGAAATCTACGTCATTTTTTTAAAAAAATGCGTGGCATTTGTTAAATAAATGAGACCATGTAGGTCTTGAATTTTAATAGGCCATTTATCTCAAGTCGTCGCGGTAATGCTTTCAAATATACATGGCCTAAGTCGAATAAGAAAGACCTTTTGGGTCATAAGCACAAATAGGCATTTTGCATGGGCTAAAATTTTAAAAGGGTTGTGGCTAATGCGAAATAAAGAAGATCCCCTGGGTCTTAACTCTAAATGTGCAATTTTACGGGGCCAAGTAGAATTTTCTAAAAAGGAAGAGTGCACCTTATTTTTTGTGTGTCAACCCCTTGACAGAAAAACAGCCACGGCTTGGAAAAGTGGCGACCCACTGTGAGCACCGAACGACGGAGAGGCAGATCGAGCAGCCGGTAGCAATGAGACAGTGATTCTACGGCGACAGCGCTGCTCAGCACTACGCTGGTCACAGTGTTGACGGGACCGATGGCATCGCGGTAGTGCGCATCTCGATGGCGGCGATCTAGAGGGGCCGATGGCCGGAGATTTGAAGTGGCGACGGTAGCCTGCCGCACTGCCGTAATGGCGCCGCTAGTTGGAGGGCCGCGCGATCGACACTGGTCTAGATTTAATTGCGTAATGGCTCCGGTCACGGCACTGCGGCGCCAAGGTTGTGGTGAGCGGGAGGCCAGTGAAGGAGTCGGCGCTGTGGCGCCTAGCTTCGCGTCACTTGCCGTCAGTGGAGTGGACCTAAAGTTGATCTAGCGGGCGACAGTGAAGCAGATTTACAAGCCGGTGGCGGCAGGACAGCGACGCGACGGCGCCAATTAGCGCTGTCGCCAGTCATAATGGTGATGAAGCCGATGGGTACTGTCGTTCGTCGCGGTGGTCGCAGATCTGGGCAGGCTGTCGGATAGTGAGGTTATGCCGGCGTCGATGGTGGTCGCAGATCTGGGTCCAACTCTTCACGACGGTGGTTCATTCTTCATGAAGCGACGGTGGTGCTGGAGGCGACGGCCCTGCCTGACGTTAGTGGCTGCGGCAGTGCACCGCTCGATTGGTGTGGAGCTCGCGGCGGTTTGCACCGATTGGCAACGATATTCCTCTTTTTGTTTCCTTTTTGTTGTTGTTGTTGTTTCGGCGGCTTCGCGGTGGCCGACGGTGGTTGCTAGTGCCTGCACCTGGTATGGTAATTGGGTGATGGTCTGCTTCTTCTTCTTCCTCTTTTCTATCTATATATATATTTTTTTGATGTTGTCGCATCTGCTCCGGCAACTTCACGCCGGCAGTTTGTCCCGCCGGAGATTGAAGTTTGCGCCAGTGAGAATCTTGATTGAGGTGGTTGCGCCGGTAGTGGCGGTGATGATAGAGGCAGTGTCACGGTTGCTGTCTTGGACGATGCAGCCTTGGAAAAGGGGCTGATTGGTTCTACCATCAGCGATACACGGAGTATTGCGGCGGCAGCAACCTCCGGTCGGATGTGGTTGACTGGTTGTTGTACACAGGAACATAGGGCCATCTAAGCTGAATAGTTGTTGATGCCGTGGTACTGCGATAGATCGCAGCATTGGAGGCCACTGTGTGGTGGCGGGCTTCGAACCATGAAACTCTATTGCGATAAACAATCTGAAATTTTTCCTCTTCGGTGACGATAACGGTATCTGCAGACCCGCGGCCGCGGCGGCGTCTCCGTCTGTTTTGAGGCGTTGCCATCGGTGGCTTGTGGTACAATTATTGTTCATCGTCTTGGGTCAATCGGTTAGGCTGGCGGGTCCCACGGATGGCGCCAAAATGTTGCTGCTTAAAATATGTCCCGTGTACGTTGCGGAACCCGAGCCTGGACCGATGACCTGCAAGACAGAAAACGAGTGACCGCCGGGTGGGGTTCCCGGCGGAGAACTCTCCGATGCTTAAGTCAGAGCGCAGCTACATGATAATGACTCTGAAAAAGCATGAATGTGTGTAGTTGTGTAGTCTCCTTTTACCTGGGGGGTAGATCCTTTTATATAATGGTAGGAAGAAGAGCCCTAGTAGGACTTGAATGTGAACAAATCCAATTAGGATTGTATTAGGATTCTAGAGAATCACGTGTCTATCTCTGATGATAGAGTCTTGATAAGATAATCTCCAATGTCCTAGTATGACTGAGAGTGCCGGTATTCCCCAATTATTGGGAGTATATTTGAGATATATCAGAAGGAATTCAGGGATCAACTGATGGGAGGTACAAGGTGTAACAGAAGATACGTATCACGCACCAACTTTTCGGACACAAAGTATCAAAGGCAAAAGGGTGTGGTGAACTGCATGATTGACCACATTTATTTCATTTGTTAGTCCATATCTTCTGAAAGTTTCATTGGGCACTATATGTTCGAAAGGTCGATCATCTATACCTTTTCCGAGGTATTTGAGAAACAAGGATATAACATATGATTTATCAGACAAAAGTGCCATCTGATGGTTGTTTGGCTTGTTGGTAACTTGTCCAGCTCTATCTCATCTCCATGGTTTCAATCACTTGAGGCCTTGTTTGGGGTGTAGTACATAAACTGCAATCCCTCGCAGAACTTGTCCATTGTCAATTTCTTATAGATACTTATTTCTCCGCGAGTTCTGATTTCTGCTTGAATTTTCTCTAGCCATATCTTTGGGTTTCGAGTTTGAATACAAATTTCCACTCTTTTGGCTTTTGATCATACTAAGGGTGTGTTTGGAACCCTTGTGGTTTTTAGTTTTCAGACTTCAAAAAATAAAAACCAAACTTTTTCAATTTTTTACAAAAAGAGTCATGTATTTGGTTAGGAGTTTTTGTTTTTGAGTTTTGATGCCAAAGAAAGTGAGTTCGTACCTACGTGGAGGTGCCACAAAGGCTGCAGTCCGATTCAGCTTTCAAGTATGTTGATGTAGGACACAACAAGGGTGGAACAAGGGCAGAGACCAAGGGCTTCCTAGACAGAGCCTGAGGGTGGCAGTACTGCGAGGGCGATGGCGCAAGATTAATATACGACGACAGTCACAGTCCGATGCTTAGGTCCAAAGATAGTGTCCCGGAAGAGTCGCCTATTCCGCAGGCCGAGGTAGCATCCGGGAGGAGCCGTCTACCTGGCCGGCCAAGGTAGCATCCCGGAGGAGCCGTCTACCTGGCAGAAGGGGAGTCTTCGTGCCGGAGCACTTAGAGCTCCCCGGCAAAGATAGTGTCCCGGAGGAGTCGCCTATCCCCACGGGTGAGTCCTTATGCCGGAGCACTTGGAGCGAGTCAAGGTAGCATCCCGGAGGAGCCGTCTACCTGACTGGTCGAGGTAGCATCCCAGAGGAGCCGTCTACCTGGCGGAAGGGGAGTTGAAGAGCTCCCTGGCAGAGATAGTGTCTCGGAGGAGTCGTCTATCCCCGCGGGTAAATCCTTATGCCGGAGCACTTGGAGCGAGTCAAGGTAGCATCCCGGAGGAGCCGTCTACCTGACTGGTCGAGGTAGCAACCCGGAGGAGCCGTCTACCTGGCGGAAGGGGAGTTGAAGAACTCACTGGCAGAGATAGTGTCCCGGAGGAGTCGCCTATCCCCGTGGGTGAGTCCTTGTGCCGGAGCATTCGGAGCGAGTCAAGGTAGCATCCCAGAGGAGCCGTCTACCCGACTGACCGAGGTAGCATCCCGGAGGAGCCGTCTACCTGGCGGAAGGGGAGTTGAAGAGCTCCCTGACAGAGATAGTGTTCCGGAGGAGTCGCCTATCCCCGCAGGATGATGTACACTCTGGAGAGGGGGTTGAAGCATGTTCCATGACCAAGGCAAGGTGCGCATGGTGTGATAAATGAGTGTGGTGCCCGGGGGCATGATGACATGATTGTGGCGCATGGGCGCGACATAGTGTGTATGGTGCCGGGGGCACGGTAGTGTGACAGAGAGCCTGGGGGGACGGCTGTATCAGCGGCACGGCGCACGGGCGCGGCGAAGTGTTGAAGTGCGACGCCCGGACGCCGGCGACGGGGTCGCGGAGTTGTGTCCGGGCGACGGGGTCGCGGAGTTGTGTATGGTCCCTTGAAGAAAAGTGAATGTGCTAAGGATGGAGGCCAAAGGTCAACCCTTCGGGGAAGGCCAAGGCCAACCTCAAGGGGAGGCCGAGGCCGACCCCAATGGCGAGCCGACCTCAATGGGGAGGCCGACCCCAAGGGGAAGGCCAAGGCCGAGGCCGACCCGAAGGGGGAGGCCAAGGCCGAGGTCGACCCCAAGGGGGAGGCCAAGGCCGAGGTCCTTGGGCAAGTGCCATGGCGCATCGATGGGCGACGGGTGAAGCGTGATAAGGCTTCGTGCGAAAATGAGCTTCTTAGTGACGAAGTAACGTGACGAAAGTGAGAAGTGCACGTGACTTGAGCATGCATGCTTTGACCGGTTGTGAGCGTTGAAAATGACTGTTGCTTGTGCGGATGTGTGATGCAAAATGGGACCACCGTGGGCATTTGGGTACGACCAGAATAGGTTGGGAACAAGTTTCACTTTCATTTTTTTCAGTTCTTTTTTCTCTTCCTTCAATAACATAATTTCATATTAGATTTCTTCTCTTAAACACCTCCAAACACCTCCAACCACAACCATCAAAATAAGCCACCACCGTATTTCCATCCCTCTCCCCTTGGTACCACCATGACCTGATCCACCGCCAAATCTTCATTGACACCCTCACAATATCATGACCTCTGCCGGAATCAACGCCACCAAGCATGGTAAAGGTGGGATGTGCAGGGTTGATGTGCGGTGGTGATGAGTTCAGGAGCTGACGGTGGATGATGGCGAGCCGTGGTGGTTGTAGAAGGCTAATGGGCAGTGGTGATGGGTTCAAAAGCTGACAAGGAATGATCGCGATCTGTAGTGGTTGTCGAAGTATAATGTGCGGCGGTAATGATTTAAGAGCTGACAACGGATGATAGGAATCCCTGGTGGTTGTCGAAAGCTGATGCAGCGATGATGAGTTAGGAGTTCGACAAGGATGACAGTGATCCGTTGTGGTTGTCAAAGGCTGATTGGCGAGGGCCATGGTTCAGAAGCTGACATGGGAGGCGACAAGCCTTTGGTGGTTGTCAAAGGCTGATGCGTGGTGGTTATTGACGATGGTAGTTACAGGGGGCTAGTGGTGGACGGAAGTGTTGGTTGAGCTATTGTTGAGCTAAGTTTCATTAAGGTGAGACGACGGCGGCTGCGATGGGTTTTGGGTTCTAGGGTTTCTGGCAGAGGAGAGGTGGGTGACCAAGATTGATCGGTGGTGATGATATAAGAGATTAGCTTTCTTAAAATGTTGGTTATAATTTGTTTCTAGCAAAATTTGAAGGCTGTATCTCAAAACAAAAATCAAAACTGAAACTCCAAATTGGAGTTTTAAAAAACAACCTCATTTTGAAAACTAGTTTATAAAACTGAAGAAAAAAAAATTGTTTGATATTTTTTTCAATTCTCAAAACTAAACAAAAAACTGGGAAACAAAATGGTTTCAAACACTACCTTAAAATTTGCAACAGAGGATGCGGCTACAACTTGGGTTGGCTAGACGGGCCAAAGTATCAGATTATGTCCATCCCACTATCAAAAACTCATGCCCATGCCCAGCCAAGCTCATCGACGGGCTCAGTAATATTTGTTCACGTTCGGCATATGAAAATATTGGTTGGCAAGGTCTGGATACGGATTGTCCACTGTTATGAATTAACTATTCTTTACTTAAAGTTTAAGCATATCAATAACCATTCAAAGTCTACTTATTAGTCATCGTCAGGAAGAAAAGTAGAGTGAAATCTCAAAATGAATTTAAATATAAACATGAAAACAAAGTTTTAAGTCAAAAAAAAAAGGGAAAAAAAAAGACAAGAGTCTCGAAATAAACTTTGAAAGTCTAATCATATTGCAGGAAAAAAGAAATATTCAAAGGTCTACAAACATGCACGAGAAGTGGGTATCTTCGCTGTAGAAGTAAGTGAGGTCCTTAAAGGTCTCCAAAGGAAAAAAAAAACACATAAATCTATGTATACACAATATATTATGTAACAGTGTGTTTGGATGGAGTAATTGAAGTGAGGATTTCAATTTTATAGAGGATTTAAAAATATATTAAACCAAATTTCTTATTTGGATTATGATGAGATGGATTTACCATATTTTATGAGAGATTTGAAAAGGAAATTTAGTGTACCAAAATCTTCTGTATAAGTAACTAGTCCAGATTAGTTATTTAATAAATCCTTTTCACAATTATAGGGAGGAAGTGACTCTTTTTTGTCTCCATAATTTTAGCTACTTTTTTCCATTGAGAAAGGAAAGTTTGTCTCATTAGTTTTGTCGATACACCATTAAATTATCTGGTGTTCAGTTTTTCAAATGTAAATCCAGAGATAAAATACTCGCTTCTACAAAACTGTCCAAACATTAAATTCACAATTCTATTAATTTATAAATCAGTAAATTTTAAAATGAATGAATTTAAAAATATAAAATAAAAAAAAATTCTTCATCCAAACACAGTGTAAAAGTTAGATGGCCTGGACTTGCCCATGTCCTTGTGGGCTCAAAATTTTGAGCCTTCACCAGTCTCTGAAAAATTAGGTCTATGTCCATCATTTTTCGGGCCGGCACGAGTTTTCGAAAGTTTGTCTAGTCCAAATTGAAGCCCTAGTTTCTGCACAAATCTCAAGTTGACCCTGACTTGATCAAAAATAGAAAATAACTTCTTGTTTTAGCACACATTCTGTCATATTATGCACGAATGCAGCAAACGAGAAAGATCAAACATGTTTCACTTGTGTTCCGAATTTATATTCTAGGGTCTATTGCTTGATTATGACCATTATAGACCAGGAAGATCAATTCACTTTCTACATACCTTGCATGTGGGCTAGAGTCAAAACGCTTTCATGAAAAGGAACCCCCACTCGACCCACTTGCTTTTCAAGTTAAAAAAAACAGGTTATCAAGTCCTTATCGTGTGGGGTACCCCCCCTTTAGGCAAACGAGTCTCAAACACCATACCTTCTACTTTAATTAAAGAGCAAGGTCAATAATGCCTTCAAAACTTTCATTAAAGCAAGGTTAATGATGCGCTAAAAGAACTTCAACGTAACCCGTTACGAAGCTGACATGGTGTAACCAGCGGACAAGACGCCGAAGATTTTCTCGAGCAGATGGGTACAAGAGTAAGGCTGCCTACTACTCCACTATACAACTCTCGTGAGACTTTGCAATTGTTCAAAACGTGGTGGCTCTTATAAAACTTCAACATGTCTTAAAGTAGTACAGTACAAAGTTTGAGGTAGGACCCGAGAACACACTTAAGGTGTGATAAATGACTAGATCTCCAACTGCCTCCTCCAGCTTTTACACGAGACTAAGCTCATGTAAACCATGTGTTCTAACTTTAATATGACACCACTATAAGTGACATATTCTGTGATTCAAAGCATGCATACTTCATGAATAATGTCTGCCTCTGCTGCTGGCAATCTGAATCAGTTCACAGGAGCTGAAGAACAAAGCAGTAAATGGCCTCTGATCTTGAATAAACAAGAGCCCAACAATTCATCAGGCTTCACATTTATATATGTACATGGGAACCAACCAGAACAAAAGATCAACACCAAAAATAAGGAGAAAGCTTAGTTAAGATAGCCTTCAGCTTAGACTCCATCTCAAGACTACATTAAGTACTTGGAAGACACCAACAAGAAAGAAAGATAATATGGAACAAAAGTACTTTACAGAACAACGCTACCGGGAGCCTTAAAATATCCCGGAGCCCGGAAAAGAAACTCCGGTCGACCACCGTTTTATCGCATTTCGGCAACTCGGGATGACAAAGCAACCCTGAGCTGCTCTTGCGTGTAAACCCGACTGCCCATCTTCACCGTAGCTTGTTGGATCATCAAATCGTTCACCACGGAGACGCTAGCGTGGTGCACGTCTAGGTCTAGCTCCTTCAGGGCTGCCATGAGCCTGGCTGCCGGGTGGTTCTTCTTACTACATTGGATCCTAATCATCGCATCCCAACCAATAATCTTCACATCTATATCCATGTCCATTATCTTGCTGCCGTGGTGGTTCGACATTTTGAAATCTTGCGGTTCAGGCTGAGCTGGATATCGCGATTCTTTACTAGCTACTTGCTTCTTCAATGCCTCCAATTGGACTCTCATGTCATCTTTCTCCGAATCTGTCATCTGAAGCTTCGATTTCAGCTCATTGATGTAAGAAATTGCATCTCCCAGGAGCGAAGCCTTGTCCATTTTCGATACATTTGGCACCACTGCTCTTAAAGCATAAAACCTCTGGTTCAATTTCTCCCTCCTCTGCCTCTCTGCTTCCACGTGATTCAATGGCTCTTCCCTTCCGTTCGCCGGCTTCCTCCCCCGCTTCCTAGGCCTCTTTTCAGGGTCCACCCCTCTGCTACTGTCAGTCTCTCGAACTACCGATGCTTCAAGATCCGAATGGTCTGAATCCCCACCACCGGTGCTCGACTTCACCATGCCTGAGGACGGCAATATCACACCGGAAGTAAACGAAAGCATCCCCTCCTCATTACTCCCCCTGGACGCCGGCGACCTCTTCTTCTTATTATCCTCAGCTACCACAAACTGCGACTGGCCCGAAAACAAGTTCCCATTCCCACTGTAGGAATTCCTCTTGCTCTCCCCGAAACTCAAAATCTCCCCCAATTCGGGCTTGCACGCTTGCGAATTTGGGTTCCTACCACCACTCCCATCGTACCCCCCGAACTCGGAAAAATTCAACTCCCTGGTGAAAAACCCTTGTGCCTGCTGATTATGAGCACGAATCGTACTACTAGGCGTCTCGGTCAACGTGCTGGAACTAGGGTTTTCGAGTCCGATTGGCTTTGAAACCTGAGTACTGATACTCGCAGGAACCATGGTAGCAGCCGGCCCTACATCCATAGACTCCCTGATTTCACCACTGACCGGATGCGGATCCGTTAGCCAAAGCGCCGACGGGTCATTTTCGCTCTGATCGGCCGGAACCGACGAATTGCTCATATCCACTCCATTCCCGCTGAAATTAAAAAGAACTCTGACCTTATTCATCAGATCCAAGCTCTGGTAGATCACCTCCGTCGACCCCAGCTCGACGACGCCGTTCGCCGACGGTATGCACACCATGGTCTGCAGCCCGAACCCCTGGGCCTGCCGGGCCCGCTCGCAGGCCGAGCCCGCGAGCCTCTCCGGCCCGGCGACCCAGACCGGAGCCGAACTGAAAAAGGCCTGACCCGGCAACCCGCTACCGTTTTCAAAAGACTGGGTCATCGACACCAGAAAGAACCACTCGGTGTCGGTCACCTCCTCATCGACGGCGTCGTCCGGCGACGCCGTCGAGCCGGAGATTAACGAGTTCAGTTCGCGGAGAACCTTTTTCCGGTGCTCCTGCTCGGCGGCCGACGTCGGCGCTGCTTTACGCTTTCCCTTGTTCTCCTCCCCTTTGTAGTACCCGTCACCCCACCCTAACAACGACGGGGACGCGAAATCGACGGCGGAGGACTGCCAGAAGATCGCGTAGGTCCAGCTCTCTCTGGCGCCTTCGATCAGGGCCTGGAGCCGCTGCTGGAGGCTCTCCTGGCTGAAGGCCTCGGCGGCGGGCGCCTGAGACGGGTTTAGGGTTTTGAGGTCCGGTGGGTTAACGGCGGACGTGGAAACAGAGGAGGAGGAGGGTGGGGGGAAGGGGGTGGAGGGCCAGAACGTCGTATGATCGGAGGTCATGAAGGCCTCCATCATCATCGAGGAGTTGTCATCTGTGGTCCATAGATTCATGGTAGTGGGCAACCGGTAGTCCGTCATTCGTGAACCGTTGACCGGCCGTGAGCGGTGGTTTTCAGGGTGTATTCTAGGTGAGGGCGGCTGTCGAGCGAGGGTGGGGGTATATGATGGGGGGGAGAGAAATGCGGGTGAATTTGGGAGTGATTTAAAGTTCATTTGAGCTGAATTTTAGGTGGGGACGTGAGATATAATAAGAGTGAAAAAGGAGTAAGCACGGAGGCGGTTTCTACGAAGGCTCGGCGATTTACTCGTTTGGCGTCCCCCGGGGCGGGGTGAAAAGCCGGCGCTTACTTCTTACTCACTTTTTATCGTGGGAGTCGAGTGTTAACCGTAACACACGAGAGTTTAGCTAATTACTTAGAGCTAGGTTTAAGATTGTTTTTGTTGTCCCACGTGGACCGAAGGCTGAGCCCTGAGGTGAGCGTTTGAGAGACTGAAACAGCATTGAAAGTGGTGAGTTTGTTAGCAGGGGAGGAGTGCACGTGTGTGCGCTGTTTTTTGGGTACCATGGATCATGGCTACATTTTGCTGAATCGTGTGCGGGCATCACTGATTATTTTGAAGAAAGAAAAACACACGAGCACGCATGCGCGTGCGCACACAGAGAGAGAGAGAGAGAGCGAGTTGGGGGGGGGGGGGGGGGAGTAAACAAGAGCCCAATCCCGTGTGGACGTGTAATTTTGAACGACCGGTAAGATTGATTATCCAACTTTGTTTGTCGAGGAGCTGTTTCTCACCTGGTTGAGCAAGGCAGCGTTCCACTTTGTTGCCATGTAGTTCCAGTTCTTCGACGTGAACAATCCCAATGGTTTGCCACTCTGCCCTTTGATGTGTAGATGTTGGATTTTGTTGGTGAACTTTGCCAAAGTGTAGTCTAAATCGGTCATTAAAAAAATAAAAACATAGAGCTAAAAATAAACGAAAACATGATATGTCTTAAGACGCTAGAATGATTTAGTGAAAATACTTTGTTTGATGTATCAATTTTGGTTACATAATTCTAACTTAGTGGGAGGCAAAAAGAGGCAGTCACAGATAGATTTTAAGATGCTTGGAAGTTAGTTCTATTAGTTATTAAAGCTTCTTCGATCAAAGAAATTGATCCACTAAAATAATTATTCAAAATTGAAAACACAATCCCATTTCATTAGTAGAAAAACTCAACACCTGACTCGTCTAATCATTTTCAACCGGGCAATCCTTCGATTCTCGATCTTAGCTTTTGCGTCATGCTCTAACGCTCTTAATCGTCCAATAAGCCTTAACTTTCATGCTTCTACCCAAACAGTTAATGACTTTTTTACCCCGGAATAACAGTGTTCGAACAATATTTTAGAGAGTTAATATTTAATCATTCTGCTTTTATCGAAAAGTTAAGGTTCGGCTAAAAACAGCTGAAAACACCGCTAAGGTGTTTTTAGTTTTTTGTAATTGTTTGAATAATTTTATCCAAAACGATAACAGAAAATGATAAAAGTACAAAAAAAAATCTTTTTTTATCATCATCATTGTAAAAAACAGAAAATAAAAATGATAAAGTACAGTAATAACTAGAGTTTTTGCCCTTAATAATATATTTTTAATACTTTATTACATATTTACTCCATTTTGAACGTTATTTACCTATCTAACTCATTTTTGGAAATCGTGATTTCAAACAGAGATTTCAAAGGAAAAAAACGTGATTCCAAACAGAGATTTCAACGTGCCAAAGTATGAAAACTCTGTTAGGAACCAAGATTTCTTTTGAAAATATTGTTTCAAACCACGTTTTTTTCCCTTAAAATTTCTGTTTGAAATCACGATTTTTAAAAGTTTGGTAAACAAGTAAATAAAATTTAAAATGAGATAAAAAAGTAATTAAAAATTAATTATTAAGTGCAAAAACTCGTATTAACCATCTGACATCGTAACCACTGCCCAAGATATTTGTCATATTTTTGGACTGTGGTATGATTGATATGACATGTACTTGTAGAATTTAGTGTCTACTGGTACTAGTACTAGACCACCAAGGACACAAAGGCTGTGCGTGTTGATCTTCCAAGAAAACGGCGGCAAAATCTATTGGTAATAATCGCCGGCTGCATGCTCAAGTACTCGCCGGGTCACTTGACTCTGGTCAAGGGCGACAACCTAACCTCGGTTAGAATGTAAGTAGTAGTAGTTAGATAAAGACAGAACACGTCGGTACGACACAAACGATAAAAGACGCTACGCGGGCCTGGGGGAGATGACATCCTGGCCGTTGATTGGTGGGTCATCGGCCATTTGTCCGATTCTATCTTTCGCAAGTTAATTAGTGCGGCACGTTTTGCTTGATTCGAGGCGTGGAATTGACGTTTAATTGCATTTTTTTTTTGTTTTTGTTTTTGTTTTGGGTGGCGGCATGTGAGTGTTTACAGTTTTAGCATGTGCAAGACCACCACTACTTCCTACGACTCGGTTTCAAGGAAAGGAACACCCCTAGCTTCCATGAAATTGCAAGCATTACCTTGATGGAACCACATTTTACGTCCTGTGCCCCAGAGTATTGTGCCTCGGGTCGCTAGTTCGAGCGTTATTGAAGCGAGATCGGAATTAATGCTTGGTAGGCAGGTCGTCAGTCGTGGCTTAGCTCGATGCACGTGAGCTGACTCGTGATATTACCAGAGAAGAATTGTATTGTAAGTTCTCAAATCGTAACTCAGACTCAATTCGAAACATTTATGGGGACATCATATACACAGTCCATGGAGTAAATTTGAAGAGCTGGTGCACGAATTGGTCAAAACAAGAATAATTACGAAGGATATCAGTTGATTTATCATTTTCTCGCCATTGCCCAGTAGAGAATGGATAAAATCCTGAAAGAGCTAACTAGCATCATCTTAATACAGATGGCATTTACTAGGTACAATACTTGTGTTTAGAATTCTAGAAGTGTATGAAATGAAGTCGGTTTAACTTTAGTTAGTCAATTTTTCATCCGTTGATTGATTTATCTTCCCTGTTTTTTTCTTCTTGTACACTTTGAAACTTTTCTCTCCCGGTTGTCTTATCATTGTGTGGTGATTATTTATCTATGAGGATTGCTATTTTGGATTTCTCCATCAACATTATCTTCTTTCTCTTGACTTACTCTTTTTGATAAGTAAATCAAAACCTCATAATCCCGTATTATACATTGAGCACGTAACAAGATAAAAAGAATGCAACATGCATGATCTTCATCTAGAAACTCTAATACGTTTTGGAATAAATATCGATTATATCAGAGGAAAGGAAGAGCAAGGTGACAATCGATATAGAACCAGCTATCATACCATCAAACTTATTCCTGATTAATGCCTTAATAGAGACAATTTGTTAAGGTTACGGACACACGCAAAACTACAAAGAAGAAGGGCTGGATCCTCGTCAAAAGTTAATTAAAGGTTAACAAACAAAGAACAATGCATTCACAAGACAAGTTACCATGTTAGCGGACAGCCACAAAAATACAAGGGAAGAGACCAAATTAATTTCGTTAAGGTATAGGGTGGCACTGAGAATACCCATAACCTGAGAAGCTTCATCAAACTTTGTTGGTGTGATCCATATTTGGGAAGAGGAACTTTCCATTTAAAGCTTCACATTTGGCAATGACTAGCAATCAAACGGTTTGAAGTTGGAGAAAAGGCATAGACTTCTGTGTTGACTCTTCGCTTGGCACAACATGATCTTAGTTTCTTAATTAGTCCAGGCAGCAGCATCAATCATATCATTATAAGTTAACATCCACGTCATGAGTTTGTTAAGTGTACGCAATAACCATAGCGAGCGTGGGTGTAGATAAGTTTGACGTACCTTTAGCAATAAGAGTATAGATTTCAGAGCGAACCGGTAAAACAAGAGCGAGAATTTAGAGGCGGAGGCTTGCCCACTTTAAAAGAGTTTAACAATTTAGTTCATCATAAGCCAAACTTAATTGCATCTAACGAACTAGTCAAAGAATTAGTGAATTAATACTTTGTACTGCTCATTAATCACTATCATGGGTGATTAAGGTGCCTAGATACAATGTCTCATACTTAATGACTGATCAGTAACACAACTACTCCAGAATACGATTGAAAGAGCAACTTGCAAGCATAATTATGATTTCAGATATGTTTTGTTCCATATTCAAAGTACAACTGTCAACATACATGAATCTGCCTTGTTCATTAAGGACAGAAGATTATTATTCTAGTTCATGAACATTAACTTTTAATGGTGGACTTTGTCTTAATCTCTTTCTGGTCTTTTTAGCAATTAATTAATCATCCATGCTGGACCTGCCCAGAATACTAAAAAGTTTCCTTTTCTTTCAAAATTGTAGTCATTGCTCATGGAGCTGAAATTAAATATGAACAAGTAGGAGTTATTGGTTAGATATCATGTGGGGTGGCTCTATTTCGCTATAATTTTGCTTCCTTATGATGCCCTCATGCGCTTTCTTTTTCTTTTAATGAAGGTAAGATCTCCTTTTGAAGGTTGGTTGACATTATAGTTTCACATAATATAGAGCTAGATGCTTGACACGCATAAAAGAATTATGATGAGCACGATATTGTCACGTTGCTTAGGCTCCTAACACAAATTTAAATTGGGATTAACTTGGCGTACTCAGATAACTAGCTACTAACCTTGTCAAGGAGACGTAGTCCAGGGGCTTGAACTCGTGTGTCGATAACTTGGATGATTTGATGGATTAATAGCCTATTACAATTGCAATATGTTGTGATTCAAACTTCTAACCCGGTGGTAAAGAATCGGGTGCCTTTAGCTTCTAGATCTAGCTTTTTGCCAGCTAACGCGTTTAATTATACTTTGCAAGAGTTCAGGTAAAGCTAATGAAGTTTCAGTCATGGTGGATATATAGTGTCAGGCCAACTCAAGTAGAATTAAGCCACACTTGACTTTGGAAAAGATTCATTCCATCACTACGATGACATGTTTTTGGACGTAGACTGATCATGGTCCAACTACTGTATGTAGTATTGGGAGCATATTCTTCAACTTTTGTTGTTCTTAGAACTTTACCTGCAGATACATGTTGGAATCTGCCTCCAAATGTTCACAACGTGATTATTACCGTTAATTGTTTATTTCAGAATTTGCATGCATGCATGTGTGGTGGCACCAAAGATGCAGTCACACGTATGAGAGCAATATTGTATGCACAAAAATGTGTGTGGTGGTGGTACGCGAAGCGAAAGGCTATGTAGATGTAGCATCTTGGGCGTCAGAGGAACTTGATTTTTCTTGACCGCGAATCAGCTATATATGTAGCAAATAGTATAAAATTGAATTCCAACTTGTGTAACTGAGCGAGCCGAGCTCGGGTTTTTGCTCATCCAATTGGGTCCAATTAACCTATGAGAAGATGACCTGAAAATTCGTAAGAATTGTAATACCATATTGGAGAGACTACTTTCAACTCTATAATATTTGTCCTTTAATGGTTAAAAAAAAATTCAATAACATGTATGTGTAGCGACAAAAATAAAACGTGAAAACATTGTCAGTTTTCTTCCTCAAAATATGTAGCACTCGATTGCAAAATGTCATTTCGAAAAACAATGTCCACTTCTAATTCTACTGCATGATATAACTTTAAACGGTTGCCTTTAGAATTGTGTCTCTAAAGTTAAAAAAAAATTTGATAATGGCATTCCTCATTTGAGCCAGTTTACTTTATTATTGTCACTGCATATTTAAACATTCATCATCATTCAAAACTTTATCGCAAACTAGTTGGGGTCAGCTTAACTGTAATATCGACTTAAAGTCGTAGGCGTAGGCTACTTCAAACTAGTGGGGATATCATAGCCCCTATATATAATACTAAGGTAATGCAAGAAACCATAATCACACTTTTTTTTGTTAAGAGGAGAAATATTTCATTTATAAAAGAGTTTTACAAGCCGTCCCGGCTAGATCAACTATTTTACAGACAGGAAAGGTAACAACCATTGCTACAAATAACACTACAGACTAACAACAAGCCTATCAACCCTTATACAAATTACAATTAGACTAAAACAGAGCATATCCTACACTTTAACCTAACTTTTTCCATAACTTGCTAAAGCTTACAAGTACAATTTTAAAACTAAATACAGCAAAATACGAGCATAAACACAATGACATAAATATTACAATGAGGAAGACAACTGGAACCAGACGAATAATCGTAGGCGTAATCGACACCCAAAGGGATCACAGCGCAAAGCCAAGAAGCATTCAACCTTGCCTCGTGCATAAAATTCCCCCAGCATTGACACCTAAACCACGAGACAACCGTTTTTTTACGGACAGCAAACCAATAACAGGGCTAAGCCAAACAGGACCACCCCCCCCCCCCCCAACAACAAACCCCTAGAGCAGATTTCCCAACTTCCCCTCCCCCCCCCCTCCCCACCCCCCAACGGACTAACACGCCCAAAAACCCCAACACCCGAGGCCCTATCCCCCCAACCCCACCCACGCTTAGGATAACCTCACCAAACCCTAGACACAGAACCCATAACCCACAACGAACCACTACATCCAGCTTTTGAGCCTTACGACTGCCGAAAAATTCCGATCGCCGCTGATGGTATTCCGGTCGCCGCTGGTAAGATACCGGCCACTGCTGGCAATGACAAATTTAACCCACGCAACGAATATTCTTCAAAACAAGCAACAAAGTTGATCAACCCTCGATTATCTCAGCGACTCAAAATCTATCAGATCTAGAAGAAGAAGAAACTCCAAAGTCTACCTAGATCTGAAGAAAATCGACGAATCGGAGCACTATTACCGCACCGTCATCCCCGATCGTGGTTGGGGAGAATGGCGCCGGCCTCCACGCCGTCGTCGTCCACCGCCGATCACCTTTCATCTGTCGCCGGCCAAAGATGCCAATCCTCAGATCCTAGACACACGAACTCGAAACGGAAGGATATATAAACTAGGCCGAAATCCGGCCGCCGCCCCACGCGCGTTTTCATAATCACACTTTAAAAAGAAGTAATTCACTCTAAAATCACATTGTTCGACAATGCAAAGCGAAATGCAGATTGATCTAGTTTGGTACAATTTAACTATACAAGTAGTGCTTACCATGACACAACATTATGCATTCTGTCATACGGGTCGGGGGCCCAAGGGCCAGCTCCGCCAACTCGATCCGGCCCTTACCCGGTCCATGCCTCAGCCTAGCCCGCACAATCCAAGAAACTTCAAAATTGTGAATTCTTCTCCCCAACCACCCCCACCCCTTTCCCTCCAACAGCTATATTTTGTAGAAATGCTTTTTTATCCATCCAACAGTTATATAGCAGCTAGCTTAAGGGGTATATTCATCCAATCTTATTCCAACTACTTTTATGCACTTTTACCTATTTACCCTTGTCAACAACTATAAACGGCTAGTTTTAGGGCACTTTAGTCTTTTATGAGGCTTGAAAATCTATAAATTAATTTATTTTCTTCACATTCTTCGCTCCTCAATTACAATTCACAACTCTCTTGCGTCTACACACTTTCTTGTGCATCTTATTTGTTACTAAGTATCTCAATGTTTAAACTATAAGCTTTCTTAATTATTAGTTAATAGCTTTTACCAAAAAATTATATTTATTAGTGTATCCTTTGACTATTTAATTAGTCTTAACAATTTTGTGGTTTTCTTCTTTGAAAAATATTAAAAAGAATGTCTTGTTCAAGGCCATCAAAAAAATGTAGCCAAAAACGTCCAATGCCATGAGCACCACAACGTCAAGAGCAATCACCAAAGGGTATAAACACCCAAAACTTTTTGGCTTTTGACCAAACAATTCCTAATTTTGAATATGCCACTCACAAGTTCAACAATGTTCACAACCTATCCGGACCGCACCCCAGGGCCCGCTAAAAGACCCCAGTGGCACAACACGTCACCCGCACAACAGTCAAACATGCTCAGAATTTGCATGCATGTGTGGTGGCACCAAAGATGCAGTCACACGTATGAGAGCAATATTGTATGCACAAAAATGTGTGTGTGTGTGTGGTGGTGGTGGTACGCGAAGCGAAAGGCTATGTAGATGTAGCATCTTGGGCGTTAGAGGAACTTGATTTTTTTTTACCGCGAATCAGCTATATATGTAACAAATAGTATAAAATTGAATTTGCGAAGCGAAAGGCTATGTAGATGTAGCATCTTGGGCGTTAGAGGAACTTGATTTTTTTTTACCGCGAATCAGCTATATATGTAGCAAATAGTATAAAATTGAATTCGCGAAGCGAAAGGCTATGTAGATGTAGCATCTTGGGCGTTAGAGGAACTTGATTTTTCTTGACCGCGAATTAGCTATATATATAACAAATAGTATAAAATTGAATTCGAACTTGTCTAACGAGCGAGCCGAGCTCGGGTTTTTGCTCATCCAATTGGGTCCAATTAACCTATGAGAAGATGACCTGAAAATTCGTAAGAATTTGTAAAAGCATATTGGAGAGACTACTTTCAACTCTATAATATTTGTCCTTTAATGGTTAAAAAAAATTTCGACAAAAATAGAACGTGAAAACATTCTCAGTTTTCTTCCTCAAAATATGTAGCACTCGATTGCAAAATGTCATTTCGAAAAACAATGTCCACTTCTAATTCTACTGCATGATATAACTTTAAACAGTTGCCTTTAGAATTGTGTCTCTGAAGTTAAAAAAAAATTGATAATGGCACTCCTCATTTGAGCCAGTTTACTTTATTATTGTCAATACATATTTAAACATTCATCATCATTCAAAACTTTATCGCAAACTAGTTGGGGTCAGCTTAACTGTAATATCGACTTAAAGTCGTAGGCGTAGGCTACTTCAAACTAGTGGGGATATCATAGCCCCTGTATATAATACTAAGGTAATGCAAGAACCATAATCACACTTTTTTTTTGTTAAGAAGAGAAATATTTCATATATATAAGAGTTTTACAAGCCGTCCCGGCTAGATCAACTATTTTACAGACATGAAAGGTAACAACAATTACTACAAATAACACTACAGACTAACAACAAACCTAACAACCCTATACAAATTACAATTAGACTAAAGCAGAGCATATCCTACACTTTAACCTAACTTTTTTCGTAACTTGCTAGGGATTACAAGTACAATTTTAAAACTAAATACAGCAAAATACGAGCATAAACACAATGACATAAATATTACAATGAGGAAGACAACTGGAACCGGACGAATAATCGAAGGCGTAATCGACACCCAAAGGGATCACAGCGCAAAGCCAAGAAGCAGTCAACCTTGCCTGGTGCATAAAATTCCCCCAGCATTGACACCTAAACCACGAGACAACCGTTTTTTTACGGACAGCAAACCAATAACAGGGCTAAGCAAGACAGGACCACCCCTCCCCCCCAACAACAAACCCCTAGAGCAGATTTCCCAACTTCCCCTCCCCCCCCTTCCCAGGGCCCCTTCCCCCCTCCCCACCCCCCAACGGACTAACACGCCCAAAAACCCCAACACCCGAGGCCCTATCCCCCCCCACCCCACCCACGCTTAGGATAACCTCACCAAACCCTAGACACAGAACCCATAACCCACAACGAACCACTACATCCAGCTTTTGAGCCTTACGACTGCCGAAAAATTCCGGTCGCCGCTGGTAGGATACCAGCCACCGCCGGCAATGACAAATTTAACCCACGCAACGAATATTCTTCAAAACAAGCAACAAAGCTGATCAACCCTCGATTATCTCAGCGACTCAAAATCTATCTGATCTAGAAGAAGAAGAAACTCCAAAGTCTACCTAGATCTGAAGAAAACCGACGAATCGGAGCACTATTACCGCACTGCCGTCCCCGATCGTGGTTGGGGAGAATGGCGCCGGCCTCCACACCGTCGTCGTCCACCGCCGATCACCCTCCATCTGTCGTTGGCCAAAGATGCCAATCCTCAGATCCTAGACACACAAACACGAAACGGAAGGATATATAAACTAGGCCGAAATCCGGCCGCCGCCCCACGCGCGTTTTCATAATCACACTTTAAAAGGAAGTAATTCACTCTAAAATCACATTGTTCGACAATGCAAAGCGAAATGCAAATTGATCTAGTTCGGTTCAATTTAACTATACAAGTAGTGCTTACCATGACACAACATTATGCATTCTGTCATACGGGTCGGGGGCCCAAGGGCCAGCTCCACCAGCTAGATCCAGCCCTTACCCGGTCCATGCCTCAGCCTAGCCCGCACAATCCAAGAAACTTCAAAATTGTGAATTCTTCTCCCCAACCACCCCCACCCCTTTCCCTCCAACAGCTATATTTTGTGGAAATGCTTTTTTATCCATCCAACAGTTATATAGCGACTAGCTTAAGGGGTATATTCATCCAATCTTATTCCAACTACTTTTATGCACTTTTACCTATTTACCCTTGTCAACAACTATAAACGGCTAGTTTTAGGGCATTTTAGTCTTTTATGAGGCTTGAAAATCTATAAATTAATTTATTTTCTTCACATTCTTCGCTCCTCAATTACAATTCACAACTCTCTTGCGTCTACACACTTTCTTGTGCATCTTATTTGTTACTAAGTATCTCAATGTTTAAACTATAAGCTTTCTTAATTATTAGTTGATAGCTTTTACCAAAAAATTATATTTATTAGTGTATCCTTTGACTATTTAATTAGTCTTAACAATTTTGTGATTTTCTTCTTTGAAAAATATTAAAAAGAATGTCTTGTTCAAGGCCATCAAAAAAATGTAGCAAAAAACGTCCAATGCCACGAGCACCACAACGTCAAGAGCAATCACCAAAGGGTATAAACACCCAAGACTTTTTGGCTTTTGACCAAACAATTCCTAATTTTGAATATGACACTCACAAGTTCAACAATACTTTACTTAATCACGCAACTCTGTTTGCGAGACTTGTCATGGTATGTACAATTTGGCCCCATCAGTGTTGTGTAAAGGATGGACCAAGCAATCCTGCCTCAAGTCCGCTAGAAACTGAAAGGATGAAGAGAAAACTGAATGCAAAGTTTTTAATGTTATAGTTGGTGCATACTCAAAGCTGAATATAAAATTTTGTAGAAGATATTTTCTTCTGGTAGTGGTAATCCACATCTCAACAAATATTTATTAAGCAGATTCTACGAATTGTTTGTTTGAAAGGGGGTGAAAACGGTATCAAAGCGATCATGTCCGACTAAGAAAGGCCATATTTATGATAGCCAAACATAATTATCTTTTAATTGTATGTTGTTTGTTACTATTGTATGATACTTACTATCGCACATCTTTTTTCACTATACTAGATATACTTAAATTACTAGTTAGAAAATAATTTAATCTTACAGTGAAACAAGTGGATCTTAAAATTTTCAAAGTATTGGTAAGAATTGCCTATTGTATGTGCTGTTGTCACTGCTTTGGATCTAGGTTCAAGTTATATGGTTTACAGAATGCAATTATACACATTTCAGGAAGACAAACGGGGTACACCGTATAGGTTAACTATGCCAAACAACCTTTCAAGTCAGATTAGTTCATTGTTTTAATAAATGTATCAAAGTTATTTAGACATGCGCGTGCGTGCTACATCATCGAGATGTCAAATATATTACTGCTCATATCTTAAGTGTTCAGAAGATATAGTGACAAAAGCACCACATCTGGAAGAAAGTAATTCTCCAGATGTATCTTCAACTTCCTCTAACTAGTTTATATGCGGATATCTATCATTATATTTCATTGTCACTACAGGACCAAAGTAATTCTGATTTATTAATATTTTGAAAATAAAATGCAGAAACTTGTCAAATTTTATCCTAAATTGTATGTGATATATCACCGTGCAAGACTCCGTGATTGATTTCCAGTTGTGGCTTTTTCCGACTAAGAGTGTCTTTAATTAAAGAGGAGTCGTCTTAACCTCGAGTCATCTGAGTTGTGTATTGTTGTTAGGATTATCGTGATGGGAAAGATCGAGAGCAAGATAAATCAATTGATGATAGATAGAGCAGTAATTTAACCGTTGAAGATTTCAAAAAATGATTAAGTTAGTTCTTTTTTTATACCTTTTCTCAACTTTTTAGGATATGCATTTTTAAAATTTAGTTTATGTTGTCCCCCTATATATTCTTATGTCCAAATAAATATGATAGATAAATCATATTGATTACATAACTTCACTTTTTTTTAGCAACTAATCTTTTGTATGTACACAAAAAGAAAAAAAAATAGGTAACATAGCCAGTTCGTTTAAAAGCAGCCAGTCCTAACCGGGATTAAAGGAAAAGTTTTATTGCAAACTTGATGAGGGTTTAAATAAAATCAATTAAAAATTATGGCCCGCCTGACCGGCTCGGGCCCACTCCTAAATTTTAGGCCTAGGGCCTGGGCCATCATAATTATGAGTGAGTCCGTCCAAGTCTACATTTACCATCTTCTGCCCAAGTCCGGCCCCTCCCGCTACAGTACCAAAGCCCACCCAGCCCGACCAATTTAACAATTCTAAATGTACAAAACCATTCACGATAAAATATTTGATGATTATCTAACATCAATTCATTTGTCGATGTGATGTTAAACAAATAGTGATATTACACCAAATAAGCAAGTTTGGGATGTGGTGGGCCAATTATCCACTTGGATAATAAACTCTAACCATGACCATGATTAGGAAAAAGAAAAAAAGTATTCATGTTTATCTTCTCATTCTGTCTGCCCAAAATAACCGAGATTCATTCAGATTATCCATGGCCGGAACCATCCTTCTACACTATCCTCTTCCGGTTTTGAAGCTAACTCTGATGACCTCCTTAGATCCTTCTTCTCACCCTTTCATTCATGCCGCTTCTCTACTTGCAGTGTTAAAGCTCCACCATCAATCGTCCACAACTTGGGTGGTGTGCTTGTCGCCGTCAAGCCCCATCAGAATCATCTCCTCTAACAGTTATCGTTGCTACTTTCTCCGATAACAATGTGGCTATATCTGGAATATAGTTCCCTCAACCCCTCTATATTTCTCTTCTACTGCCTAAAGCTATCATTTTGCACTCTCATTCTCAAATATTCAATTTTCTCGTTTTGATGGATCAACGGTATAAGAAAAGAACTAACTTGGTAAGTTAGAATTTTGATGTGTGACGGCTTTAAAGTTTGAGTTAATTACGCGGTTGACCATCGAACTATTAGGCAAATTTCACTTTGACCACTGAACTTCGATTTGTGTCAAAGTGACCACTGAATTTGTTAATTAGTTCAATCAAGCCACTCTGTTAGGCTCCGTTAGCCCTAAGTCCGTTAAGTGACTTTATCCAGGGGTAAATATGTCATTTCATAATGCTGAAAAAGAGGGTGGCATTCTTCTGAGCTTCCATGCTCATCGCATCATCACCGCAGTGGTAGCAATCTCCATGCCACAGGGATACCCTCTACGTGGCTATGATCCTTGCCTACGGCTCCGTCCGGTGGTGGAAAATATTCTCGCCGGACCAGTGCTCTGGCATCAACCGCTTCGTCGCAATCTTTGCCGCCCCGCTGCTGTCGTTCCACTTCATTTCCACCAATAACCCGTACGCGATGAATTTCAGATTCATTATCCAGGTCGTCGTTTTGGTCGTCGGCTGCTCTTCCTCTTCTTCTTCGTGGCCTTCGTTTGGGCCTAGAGCTGCTGGGTCCTTCCCGTCTTCTTGCCCAACTGAGAACCTTGCCATATCTCCGATCTCTCTCCGGCGGCGTGGATTTGCGAAGGGATTGCCGACGGCGTGGGTTTGTGAAGAGATTGCCGGCAGTGTGGGTGGGCGACGGGCTTACTGGTATGGTGGGGTGGTGTAGGAAGAGGCTGCCAGCGTGGTGGGGGCGAGGGAGGCTGCCGGCGACGGGGGAGGGGGGACTGCTAGACGGTGATGGCTGCTAGAGGTTGGGTAGTTTTGGTGGGTAGTGGGGATCGGAGGAGAAAGAAGAGATGAAGAGAAAGAAAATTAGAAAAGTAAAAGAAAACCAATATTCTCTATGTTTTGACGATTTTACCCCTAATTTAAGCTCCACGTGCCTCGCACATGGGCAGTTAACGGGCCAAAATTGACGGAATAACCCAATTGAGATCAATTAAAGAGTCCAATGGTCACTTTGACACAAATCGAAGTTCAGTGGTCAAAGTGAAATTTGGGTTATAGTACAGTGGTCAACCACGTAATTAACTCTTAAAGTTTATGATCAACGAGAGTGTGAACAAAATTGATTTGATTTAATACTTGGGTTCAATGGTTTTGTGAATTGCTACGAGTTCATAATTTGAACCTTCGATCAATTTCCATCTTAGCAGAGTTTGTTATTAATTTTTTTTTTCAATATAACCTTTATTCCGTTGATAACAATACTATTTATTACATGTTTTTAACATGACTTTGGCTTCTGGAGTATTTTAAGAAGGAATGCAACATGACTATTGAAGTGAACACTTTCATTTTATGAAGCTGTTAACAATAACCACCGATTTTATTTATGGACAACCATTTTGATCGATCTCTGAGGAACTTCAAGAAAGAATGCAGCATGGCTAAAGTGTTCATTATAGAAAGCTTGGGCTCCCGGTTGTTTTACTTTATATGAATGCCTTCCTCCCGATCCCCCTCTCTACACTACCTTGAATAAGTTTCAATGTCCTTTTTATTGGAAATGGTGGTGGACTTTGCCTACACGTATAAGAACAAATGCATCATAAAAAATAAAAATGCTCATTGATAACAATTCATATTATTTGTAAGATGAAAATGAACTTGTACCGAGTGATTGATTATTGTTCTTCTTAAACTTCAGATAACCAACGGGAAAAAAAAAAAAAAAAAAGCACATCAATGTAATGTTTAAGGGAGCTATCAGAGCCTACGTAGAATTCAGACAAACTTGTGACCATTAATAATAATTTAAGACTAAAAAACAAATGAGATAGTATTAAATAACCATAAAATATTTCTTCACTATTCACACACACGCTCCACCCACTTGGAGGAATCTGTCCAAAAGGCACCAATGAGGACCAAATAGAACACAATAATTATTCGTAGGGGTATGTGTGGGCCAATTATTATTACAAAATTGGGGGAGATGAACCGGACCTTTCGCGTGGCCCACGTTTTCGGGTTTCAATGGAGGCTCGCGGGGTAAACGTGGAACCAAGTGTCCTGTGGCTTTCACGTGACGCGATTAGCCGCCTCGTAACACGTCCACTTTCGGTCTTTAATGACCCTCCTTCCAGAATTGGCGGCACAAAACGATGAGTGCGTGACTCAGCTGGGTTACTTTTCGAGTTATGACGAGTTGCTAACTCGGTCGTTGTTTTCTGTCTTTCATTAGTTTTTGCATTTTCGGTTTAGACACTTTTTTTTGAAAGATTCCTCTTCTTACTTTCGAGAGTTGTTTTAAGATGTTTTACGTTTATTTTCTTGTCACATGTACTATATATAAAGCGAATTGCATATTTTTTTTTATTTCAGAACAGTTTTAGTGTTACAAAAGTGCATAATTAAGAAGACGACACTTGACCTTAAGAAAGTAAAACTTTAAACTAGAGTAGTTAGCCTAAATTAAAACAAAATAATTAGCCTGAACTAAACTAGAGTAAACATAACAATCAAATAAAATTCACAGGCCTAAATTATTTCAACGCACCGCCGACTTAGTAGTCACCAAGTTAGTGATGACTTTGACTTTTAAGACCGTTAAACTGGAAATGACTGATATAATAGAAGGAGAGACTAAGGGAGGAGGCATTACTTTGTTATATATCTAACGATAATATATGGTGGAACCCATACAATATTTCTACTTGTAAGATACCTTGATGCCTTATGCCGATGGTTTGGACCTTGTCGCCAAAGCAGCATGCACTAAACAGTCACTTAACTTATGCTATCGCACTTTTCTGAAAGCATATAGATGTGCTAAATGTCATTACTTCATGCATGCTATTACTTTGCTAACTCGGATTTCTTCCTTTCAAGGCTGGTTCAGGTAAACACTAGATATGCGATTGGTACACTCGCATGCAATTGAGTTTTACCCGTTGTTGTTGTATTTATTACGATTTTGCATCTACTCTTACATGGAGTATTATAAATAATGCAATTTTCCTTTTCAAAACCTGTTGAAGCCCAATTTGACCATGCTAGGCAACCGTGCTCAATTTGACTATGCTAAGTATCGCGCTCAGGAAAACTTTTCACGACAGGTCTAAGTTCAACGGTCAGAATGTCAATAAAGCCAACCTAGTAAATTCATTGCATGCCATCCTTTCACGAGTGCAAAGGGCAGGAGTACTAAATCGACTAATGCATGAAAGTGACTGAGCCAGGGACGACGGTCTGCACCGACCACTTCCATGGCATGGCACCAAAGTGCACATGCACCGCATCCTTCCATCGTGCTTATGCATCATGTCCATGCAGTTCTGATCTATATTGATTATTGAATAATCAAGTAGCCTTTTTAATGTGCCGTTTTCTTAATTTTTACTGTATATAAGTTACACAGCTTATACCTGAAAATGCAAGTATGGCTAATATGGGTCATGAGAGAGTCACTTGTCTTAGCATAAAGTAGCAAAATTATCCACTAGTAAATAAAATGAATTTTAAGGCATGTCGTCGGTGGCTAACACACGGGTTTTTATGGAGATGAGTACCCACACTGTTTTTATATGTGACCTTGCACAAGCTTCAAGTAATCAAAACCGTTGTTTTGATTAAGAGTCTGAGCTGCAGGGCAGTAAACCTCACGCTTTGTTTGTGGCCTTGGGTTCTTATATTTATTCGCTTGTAGGACAATGAAAATGAAAGAAAAAAAAATGAATATATAAAAAGCTATTCTATGCAAATGGCTCATATCTTTACTTGTGTGGTTACTTCTGAAATTTTAGAACTTAGCCAAAAATGATTGGAGGTGATCAAAACTATATGGTTGCCTCACATCAATTATCGATTATCTAGAAATGAGAATGTAGCACACGTACCACGTGTTGTCGGTCCTGTTGTACAAGACCAAAAAAGGCTTATGAACCAACAAAGACATGCTGGTCCACAATCAAAATGGAAGGAAATAAAAAAATAATAAAAAAAAAATGGAAGGAAATAGATTTTTGTCCCTTCATAACAAACTGGTATGTTTGGGTACCAGGTGACTTAGAATCAAATAAAACGTTTATTATTCGTTTTCTCAAGTATAACTTACCACTAATAACTTATGTATCATCTAATTTAATTTATTCATACTTTTGATTGGTATGCCTTTTCAAATATTTCCCCACAAACTTATTATGGAGATTTGATTCAAATCTTTATGAGTGTGATATTTTACGCAGAATAATGATAAAATTCTTGTCATTGTGAGCCACCACCAAAGAAGATTTGAGTTTTTTGCGAGTTACTATAATTAAAGGTCATTCAAGACCATCAAAAAAGTACTCACGGGCTAACATTGTGCTCTCCGTTAGATGAAATCCATGCTACTGTTTTGTTAGTCATGGAACTCCAAGAAGGAAAAAGATAAATAAGTAAACATATTATTGACGGTGAAATGACATAACAAAGGAACAACTTGGCCCCGTTTGACGGAACTTTTTTTTCTAGTTTTCAAAACTGGAAAAAAAAGTCGCGTTTCGTAACCATTTTTTTTTCTTCAGTTTAAAAATCAGTTTTTAAACTGAAAAAAAAAAAAAATCTCCAAAAATTTGTTTTTTTTTTCCGCTTTGGTTTTTTTTTTTTTTGAAACCACCACCACCACCCTCCCACCGGCAACCATCGTCGGCCGGCAGCCACCTCAGGTGACTACCGACGGTCACTGCTGGCGACAACCTCCGGCGACCACCGCCGGCAGCCACCGACCACCGCCGGCAGCCACCAGCCACCGCCACGCCCTACCACCACAAAATAAAAACTGGATTATCAAACAAAAAAAAAATCAAAATCAAAATCAAAACAGGGTTATCAAACATCCACTTGTTTTTATAAAAAAAAAATTTAAGTTGTTCTTTAATTTTTTTTTCCAAAAAACTGAAAACCAAAAAAACAATTTTATCAAACAGAGACAGATAGCGTTTGACATTTTTTTTCCCAGTTTCTTTTCCAGTTTTGTAAACTAGAGGAAAAAAAAATCCGTTTGACAGACAATTTTGGAGTTCCAGTTTTGATTTTTGTTTTGAGATTCAACCTTCAAACTTTGTTAGAAGCAAAAAAATGAACAACATTTTAACAAAACTCCCATCACACACAGAGCACCACCACGACCACCAGACATGCCGCCATCATCATGACCCACCACCACTGCCATTTTCACTATCACCAGACACCACCACCGGCCACTGCCCTTGACAAACACAACCACTGCCAACGTCCCAGCACTGTCGTCAACATCACGACCCAGCACCGCCAACCGCACACACCCACGACCATCATCGAGACCAGCGCCGCCACCCTACCACCGTCGCCACTCACATTCCTACCCCGCCGTCGCCATCGCACCGTCGCAGATCTGTTCCACCCGACAACCATTGTTGTAGATTTGCGAGGACCAACCGTCCTCACTCAAATCAGACATTGCAACCATCGTCGTCACCTCCACCATGCCCGCAAGCTTCGCCAATCACACCATCGTCATTGCAGACCTGTGATTTCATAAGAGGGGGGGGGGGGGTTGCGAGTTTGGTGGTGGTGACTGGCGGTGGACGTGGCTAGAGGGTTTTGTTGGAGAAGAAGAGAACATTATAAGGAAAAAAAAAGAATGAGGAAAGAAAACTCAAAACAAAAACTATTTTACCAAACATTCACCTATTTTTTCTCAAAAAAGAAAAGAAAACACAACTAGTTCTCGTTTTTATTTTTTCAAAAACTAAAAATCACAGCTTTGTCAAACACACCCTTAGTCTAGTTGCAAGATTTTGAAAATAGGTATATCATGGCAACTCGGACCCCGTGGGATGTTGCAACAAGAAATAGTTGCTTTGTTTGAGGGACGAAATTTTAAACGAGAAAATTTTGCAAAAAAGAGAAAAAATACTAATGATGAAGTCGCGCGAGCTGCCTACAGGTTTACAGAGAGTTGACGGACGAAACTATCACAAGAAGATCTTTACCTCTGAAAACCAACTTAAATGAAATAAGAATGTATTATTCTTTTCTTCACTACAACCTAACACTAATGATTTCTATAGAAAGAAATGATGACAGGTAAGTAATACAGTATATCGTAGAATATTAATCGTGATTGATATGTATTCTCAAGCATTATACCACACGTATTCGAGTAAGCACCGAGTGTTGTCGTTTGATGATGGCCTTCAGAGATAAGAGATTCTACTTTTTATTGCCATGATTTGAGCATAGCTCATCGTAATTTCACAATATCGAATGTCAAAAGTAGATTAAATTTCATGGGATATATTTGTATTTAAAATAATTAGTTAATGTATACACTTGTGCTCTATTTCAAATTTTTTTCCAGATGCAATTGATTTAATACATAATCGAAGCAACTTCAAGCAAGTTTATAAGTTACGATTGTTATACCGCGCAAGATCAGACTATGTTTTTATAGTCATACCAAAAAGTTAAGTAAGTAGTCTTCATGACATGGTTCTCGTGGTCTAGCAACGGAATGAATCTAAGAAGAAGCACGTTGGGGTTCATCCCACAACCCTGAGTGTTTATAGTATTATTTGGAGTCACTAATAATTATCAATTACATTTTTTTTTGGGGGCAAACATAATATTCTGATTTCAAAAGGAAAAAGGAACCTATTGAAAATGCTGTTGGTGGGTCAATTATCTTAGGAGTTGGACATGGTCCATCATCCACAGTACCTTTGACACTTGACACCACTTTTGTCAGCAGATTACAAGTGGGCTTGGCATCTCATGGGATTCCCATCGATGCCTCAAACGCGACGAAAGACAAATTGTATAAATCCTTTTTTTATATTTTCATCAGTATGAGTATCATACCGATATTCTATGGGTATCATTTGAGATAACGGTTTTAAATAATAGAGACCAATCATTTCAAGTCATGTACGGAGTAATATTTGTTACAACACTGAATTCATTATATTTAAACAGGGTATAAAATTTTTCTTATTCAGACATATCAGCAGAACTCTTGACCCATCAATCTTTCGTAATCGTGGTTTACTTGAATACGTCTTAGACGTATTTTGTTTATTCCTTACTTCTGTTGTACAGTTTGTATGAGCAATAATATCAAAATATTTATGATATGTCTATCTTGTTAGCGATGCAAGTCTTTTTTTTTTTAACCATAAAAGATTCTTGAAAGAGTGAAAAAAATGTTCACCTAAGTGTGTCAAAAACTAGCGAGCATTAAACCACAAATGCATTTTGGAACTGCAGCAACGTTCTTCGACCAAGGAGAGATTTAACAAGTACTCTGTGTAATTTTCGTCCAACAAAATCATTTTCAAGATCGAGTTAAAAGCAAAGCATTATGTTCCTAATCACAATAGTACAACTCATATAGGAGGAAATGGGAAATACAACCTTTATATGGTGGTTGACCCTTCTTTAGTTGTAATTTTCAACTAATAGTGTCCCAGGGAGATAACCCATGAACGCTAGGAATATAGGAAAGAAGGAAACCAGAAGAAGACTAAAACGAATCCCTGCGTCACATCCCTCAGGCCAAACTCATGAATGAAATCTGCAAATGCCCGGAGCCATAATCGAGAAATTCTCTTTGAGCCAAGAAAAAAAGAAGCTCGAAAGTGTTTCATGCAACCGAGGATTGGAAGCTTTCTGCCATCAAGCTGGTTCGTCTGCTTCTCTCCTTTCAAAATGGACCATACAAGCATACTCCAAGATACCTCAACTTCAAGCCATCCTTGCTAAACCTCCCCTACAGTCTACGGACCTCGGCAAAACTAAGGCAATCCGAGCATGGCAAAAATCAAGCACCATATGCCTCTGACTACCTCGCACAAATTTAGCAAATGATCTGCTGAAATTCCCGTCCTCCTAGCATGATAACACGCTTGTTCACAATGCTCTGACCCTGTCTTTTAGAAAATGTCAAAAGTTAAAGGATAGCCCCGATGACAAAGAATAAATGACTTTTGTCAAAATAATATGCGAATTTAAAAGCAGGTAGAACAATCACTCCAAATGAAAACATTGCTTTGATAGAAGATAAAACTGCTTTGGCAACAGAAAAAGCCACGATTAAGTTAGCACTTCATAAGGTTCTTTCTGTTACGTTATCATATGCCATCGTGATCTTATCTAGCACCCCAATAAATTAAAGGTGAAAAACCCCCACAATATTGGCAACCCTCCCACGCCATCGCCACCTCAACCAAAAAAGGAAAACGAGTACTAGTACTTCTAATGAATCAACGCTCCTCCTAATAGTTGAAACATTGGTTTTTGTAGTCTTCGTATTCTCTGAAATTTTCACATCATCCGTTCTCAAATAGTGAAACACGCATGATCCAAGTATTTCGTGGCTTTAAATAATCAAGCAGTCCTTATTGGCTGTTTTGAGACTTTAAAAAAGTTGTACAGCTTATAGCTGAAAGCTGAAAATGAACAAATATATATACATGTAAAGAAAGGTTAAACCTTTTTTATGGACATTAGAAGGTTAATTCTTATCCAAATAGCTCTTTTTTTTTTGGGAAAGCAAAAGGCTTAATTGTAAGGTTTTGATTCAGCTGACAGAGAGTATTGCGTCTCGGAGATCTATAAAACCGTTACATACATCTGGCCCTTCGATTCCCGCACCTATGTTAGGGTTGAAGCACACGAGAAACTCGCGTGTAAAGTACATATATGACGATGACGTAAGTCTGCCACAAACATGAGCAACGAGCAGAATTCAAACCTAGAACGGAGGCCTGAATTAGAACCTCAGAACAGCTAAACTTACTCATTATTAGCCCAATTAGCTCATACCCTACTTGTGTGGTTACTTCTGAAATTTTAGAACTTAGCCAAAAATGATTGGAGGTGATCAAAACTATACGGCTGCCTCACATCAATTATCGATTACCTAGAAACTGAGAATGTAGCACACGTACCACGTGTTGTCGGTTCTGTTGTACAAGGCCAAAAAAGGCTTATGAACCAACAAAGACATGCTGGTCCACAATCAAAATGGAAAGGAAATAGATTTTTGTCCCTTCATAACTAACTGGTATGTTTGGGTACCAGGTGACTTAGAATCAAATAAAAAGTTTATTATTCATTTTCTTAAGTACAACTTACCACTAAAAACTTATAGATAAGTAGTAGTACAAGATAATGTAAAATCTCAATCTAACCTATTCTTATTTTTAATTTTATAATTTTGATTAATATATCTTATTAAGCATTATCTCACATGTTCTTCAAACTTATTATGGAGGTTTGATTCAAATCTTCGCGAGTTTGACACTTAATAATGATTAAATTGATGTAATTGTGAGCCACTGCCAAATAAGACTTAATCAAATTAAAGGTTATTCAAAACGACCGAAGAATTTGTCATGGGCTAACGTTGTGCTCTCGTGGGGTGAAATACATGCTACTATTTGTTAGTCATGGATCCAAATCTCAAAAAGAGAAAAAAGTAGATAAATATATTTGATCGTGATATGACACGATGGAGGCAACACCTTAGTTTGATTGCAAGGTTTTAGATAAAGGTATATCGTGGCAACCGAGACCCTGGGCGGTTGCAACAAGAAATTGTTATTTTGATGAACGGTATTTTGAACAAGAAAAACTTGCGAAAACAAAAAATGATACCATCGAGGGAGCCGGATAGGCAACTAAAATGCCACTAGTTGGTGTAACAGAGAGTTAATGAACGACACTACCACAAGAAGAGTGGACGACACCACCACAAAAAGATCTTTGGCTCTGGTTAGTGTTATCAAAGGCGCACTCCATGCGCCTCGTCTAGGGCTAGGCGCAGCCCCTTCGAAGGTGCGCGCCTAAGCCCCCAGGCGCAAGGCAGCAATGGAGATGCTAAGAAAAACCCAAAAATCTTATTTTTTAATTTTTGCATCATGGTATCATCTCAACCGTTCATTATTTTTTTATATCATAACATAATAAAAAAAATATATAAAACAAAAAAAAAACTTAAAGTCCCAAATCTCTAATCAATCAATTGTCTTATTATTGTTCATTGTGCTAGCCTCTCGTCTCCAATTGTAACTCTTTTTTAAGTATATATACTCCTTCCCTTCATCTTGTAGACAAAGAAGATGACATTGAAGAGAAATCTCTACTAGATTTGTAGTCTATGATTCCCTTTGGAGGAAAGCATTGTTACTTTACCCTGCACTAGTGACGAGGATGACGTTGTCATATTCAATTAGGATCAACTATTTCTCATTGGAACTGAAACTTTTTTTAGTATTCAAAGTTTTTTACTTGATTTTATTGGTTTAATACACTAATATCTATTAATTTTTATTTTGCGCCTCCCTTCGAAAAGGCGCGTGCCTGCGCCTAGAGACCATTTGCGCCTTAGGTACCCCTGAGCCTTTCATAACTATGCTCTGGTACTAACTTAAATCAATCCAACATGTATTATTCATTTTTTTAATTTAAGGACCTACGAAGGAAGGAGTAATGACAAATAAGTAATACAAAATAATAAAAAACTTAACCAAACTTATTCTTATCTCTAATTTCTAAAATCTTGATTGATATGTCTTTTCAAATATTGCCCCACATTTTTTCGTAAGTACGAGGTTTGCTAGTGAAATGACCCCGTAAGTACGAGGTTTGCTAGTGAAATGACCTTTAAAGACGAGGGATTTCACATCATCGCCATACTATAACCACTGCTTGTCATAATTTGACAATCTCATGTCAATAATAGATTAAATTTCTTGTAATGTGTTTGTACGAGGGAATGCCGTCCTTCTTGGAGATAACGTGCTTGTTGACCAGGCTCTGACCCGTCTTTCCTAAATTGTCGATGGTTAAAGGTTAGCTCTAATGTAAAAGAATACATAAGTTAGGTCAAAACAATGTACGATTTTAGAAGTACGATGTAAAATGGCTCCGAAGTAAAATATTACTTTGATAAACGATAAAATTGTTCTGGCGAGGGGATGTATCATGCCTTTTTCGTACTATTGACTCTGCCAAGATAAAATGCATCCCGCAATCTAGCTCACCCGAAAAATACACTTCTCATATTGCTATACCCATTACAATTACAATTCATTATGGAGTGTCAAACTGCAATTGCACAGCCTCTCAGAATATCAGTCTAGCATTTCAGTTTGTTTCAACAAAACAAATGGTAAAACTGAAATTGGGCTAATCTGCTGGTGAGATGATGGGTATAGGTGTAGTTTGACAACACTCTCTACCATGGCCTCAGATAATTACACGGCTATGGCAAATGGATTATTACTAGTAACAAAGTGGGCAAAAGACAAAAAACACATCATGCATATTAAAATACTGACAAATTCAACTTATCTACTTTCTCATATGACGAATACTGAGGAGATCACGGATGCAACGACCCCAATTATATATGACTTTTGCTATATCCTTACAGATTTTTCACCATGTAAGTGTTGACAGGTTCACAAGGCACGACTAAAGGAAGCTAGATCTGTAGCTACTTTTGCATGCCATGCACACAAGTTCATCAGAACTGGTTCATAACTTAATGCGGTCACCAGATCTTATGTTCCTTTATTATTAGTCAACCTCCTCACCTTTTGTTTGTGTTATATTTCGGGCCCTCGAAACAAACTTTCGAAAGTACTATTTTATTTAAATCATGGTATGTCATGATGGTAAATTGTAGTGTTTTGTAAGCATCATTGTGTGCAAGCACCATAAGATGCTATGATAAGGTGTGCTGGCCCTTTATCAATACTATTATCTCTTTCTATAAAAAAAAAAATTTGGCAGCCCGAAGTTTGGATCGAAGTCTCATTTGGGCCCAAAGCAATATTATTCATTGACGTTTCACGTTTCCATTGACTTATATAGGTTGGGCTCACTGTTTCATTTCTAGTGAAATGACCTTTAAAGACGAGGGATTTCAAATCATCGCCGTACTATAACCACTGCTTGTCATAATTTGACAATCTCATGTCAATAATAGATTAAATTTCTTGTATTGTGTTTGTACGAGGGAATGCCGTCCTCCTTGGAGATAACGTGCTTGTTGACCAGGCTCTGACCAGTCTTTCCTAAATTGTCGACGGTTAAAGGTTAGCTCTAATGCAAAAAAAATACATAAGTTAGGTCAAAACAATGTACGATTTTAGCAGTACGATGTAAAATGGCTCCGAAGTAAAATATTACTTCGATAAACGATAAAACTGCTCTGGTGAGGGATATATCATGCCTTTATCGTACTATTGACTCTGCCAAGATAAAATGCATCCCGCAATCTAGCTCACCCGAAAAATACACTTCTCGTACTGCTATACTCATTACGATTACAATTCATTATGGAGTGTCAAACTGCAACTGCACAGCCTCTCAGAATATCAGTCTAGCATTTTCAGTTTGTTTCAACAAAACAAATGGTAAAACTGAAATTGGGCTAATCTGCTGGTGAGATGATGGGTATATGTGTGGTTCGACAACACTCTCTACCATGGCCTCAGATAATTACACGGCTATGGCAAATGGATTATTACTAGTAACAAAGTGGGCAAAAGACAAAAAAAAAAAAAAACATCATGCATATTAAAATACTGACAAATTCAACTTATCTACTTTCTCAGATGACGAATACTGAGGAGATCACGGATGCAACGACCCCAATTATATATGACTTTTGTTATATCCTTACAGATTTTTTACCAGGTAAGTGTTGACAGGGCCACAAGGGCACGACTAAAGGAAGCTAGATCTTTAGCTACTTTTGCATGCCATGCACGCAAGTCCATCAGAACTGGTTCATGACTTAATGCGGTCACCAGATCTTATGTTCCTTTTTTATTAGTCAACCTCCTCCCCTTTTGTTTATGTGTTATATTTCGGCCCTCGAAACAAACTTCCGAAAGTACTGTTTTATTTAAATCATGGTATGTAATGATGGTAAACTGTAGTGTTTTGTAAGCACCATTGTGTGCAAGCACCATTAGATGCTATGATAAAGTGTACTGTCCTTTTATCAATACTATTCTCTCTTTCTATCAAAAAAAAAATTTGGCAGCCCGAAGTTTGGATCGAAGTCTCATTTGGGCCCAAAGCAATATTATTCATTGACGTTTCACGTTTCCATTGACTTATATAGGTTGGGCTCACTGTTTCATTTCTATGGGCCACATTCATTTATCTAATATGGGCCCAAACGTTTTTGACAAATTCTAGGTATCAATCAATGTAAGTATATAGACTTCAATTGATGAGTGATTATTTGACAATTTTGGTACACGATTGACCAATGATCCGGATCATCATCATCAGGAGTAACTAAAATTTTCCTATTTCCTCCATCTTCTTGGCTCGTATTTCTCATTCGTTTTATATCTGTTTGATATGCTAGGATCCTCTTGCATCTTGTTTAAAAATATTTGATATGATAGGATCCTCTTGCATCTTGTTTAGAAATATAAGAATCTCATTTTTTTCGTAGTGAGAGGAAGAGAGGGGATGATCTTCTCTTTTTCTCATTAAAGACTATTATTATTGTTATTATACTTTAATACTAGTTAATGTGCGACCCTTAAAATAAATGAAAGGATTCTAAAAGTTTCTACCACTATTGAAAGGGGCTTTCTATTGAATTTTAGGATTTTTATATTGAATCTCACATGGTTCTTTTTTATATTCGATTGAGGTTGCTTTGTTGTATGAGTAGAAGATTAATCTATTCTTCTAGCGCATTTCTCAACGTAGTCAAGGCTGTGTTCCACCTTGTTGGAAGATAATGATAATAAAATGAATTTAATATTCTTCATAAATTTGAAAGGTAATGTAACTCGCGTATATAATAAGAAAGGGAAGCTCAACTTGCTAACGAGATTAAATACAAAAATAGATCCGCTCTTGGCCATTTCAGCCCAGGCACAACAACGAAGCAATTATAAGGGGCACGCTCTATTTAACTGGGCTAATAGGCTGATGTTATGCTTTTCCGACGGCCGGATTATGCTAATTGATAAAGCCCTAATATGCTGTTGGGCGGCTGCGACATACTGCATACAGTACACACAACCCATCACCGTTAGACATCCGGTTCTATCCTGAGTCAATAAGAATGCCTTCCTCTAGTATAGGCAGCTTAAAAATCTACCGAGAAAGATCAAACCCATTAGTCTACAGCTTCGGCAGTGTATTGAACGCTAAGGAAACACACCGGTGCTCTAATGTTGCAATTTGTCAGTTTCAGTAGGTGAGGCGACATCCTAAGATCGTGAGGTTCTTGTCCTAAATCGGTATCTTTGTTAGTGATAACCATGATATCCTGAAAGCCTTTGTCAGTTCTTGTGCTTGGACTTACCATTTTGGGATTGCCTTTCATTTTGTCAGGAGTCACTATGTTAACATTATAAGTGATTTCATTTGCAGGGCAGGGGGTTGAACTTTTGATCAATAGTTAGTTCTGGCATTTCTACAAATTACGGGAACCGACCTTTTAGCCATTGTGTTTATGTAGCTAACTTGGTCTTGAGCAACCTTTCACGTGTTTGTTGTCTGCCGAATATATCAAAATTCGACCCTGTTAAAAATCATAATGATTGACAAACTGGCAATATTTTGCACTTTTATACGGTACGTGTGTTCAAAATGATA
Source organism: Escallonia rubra (assembly GCA_033065855.1). Classification (NCBI taxonomy): domain Eukaryota; kingdom Viridiplantae; phylum Streptophyta; class Magnoliopsida; order Escalloniales; family Escalloniaceae; genus Escallonia; species Escallonia rubra. Next base: position 13,484 of record JAVXUO010000043.1, on the reverse strand, counting down.
GCTTGAGTGTCTTATATCGACGTTTTTCTCTAACGTTTGAGTTTAATGCTGCATAATTCTAACGGAATCAGCTTGGATGGATATAGAAGTATGCCAGTATGTGAGAACCCTTTTTTGAGAACGTCGCTTTACTTGATTAGAAACAATGTCATTTTATGAAAGTAGTTGACTATCCTCTCATTAAATTCTTGAAACTGATGTAGACCCATTAGTCAGTTTCTACCGGCACAGACAAGCCATCCAAAATTCTTTTGAACTATTACGTTTGTGTTGATGTATTTGCATATGGAAAAATATTTGACTGAAAAGACAACCGTTCAGATTGGCCATTGGGTGCACTGTTGTTAGAACGTCAAAGTGGCATGAAGAAAATTTTGCTCGAGTGATGCTACCCGAGGTTTGCCATTAGCCAAGTGACAGAGGAGTTAACATGACGAGCATTACTGCCAAAGCTATACGGGCTTTTCCCGTAGGAGCATCCCGTGTAAGTTACATCGGTCTCATTCCTGTTTTCACTCTTCTTAGATGGTGAAACCTTCAATCTCCAATGGGGCACAATTGCGGTACCATATGGTACCTCCATCAACCAACATGTCTCCTTCATGTGATTATTAGTTTATAAAGTTACGATAAAGGGTGAATGGTAACCTTTTTTTTTTTTAATGTTCATCCTATTTGCATCCAAACAATAACAAATTCATTTTACTATCTAAAGATGTAAAATGAATTTGTTATTGTTTCCATTTGTTTCTAAACAATGATCCAATACCTGCCTTCTCTCTCCCAGCCTTCTCTCTAAACACCCAAACCCACAGAAGTCACCATGGCCGCCCCACCGTGCCTCTGCGCGTGTGGGGCGGCAGCCACTCCGGCGCCTCAGCTTTAGCTTCGTCTTTACGTCCACTGGTGGTATGCTTTAGGAAGTGATCGATTGGTGGCCGGCGGTACAAGCGGCGGGAAGACAGTGGCGGGGCGTCTCACCGGAATTTGAACGGAGACGGCAACATCATGGTTTGTCTCCGATCTTGGTCGATCTACGTAGATCTCTGTAGATCTGCTCGATCGACGCTTTTTCCAATGTTCGCCGGAAGTGGCCGGAATCTCACCGACGGCGACCGGAATCTCACCGGCGGCGATCGGAATCTCACCGGCGGCGACCGGATCTTCGCTGGGGCTTTTTGACTGTCATTCCAAATTCTCCTTCAGGCTTTCAATTCCGTTTTTTATCCGTTTCTTGTGCTTCAGTGGTGGAGGTTTGGGTTGTGGTTGTTTGGTTGGTTGGTCCTTGTAGTAGTAGGAGGGCTCGGGTTCGAGGGGCTTAGTTGTGGTTCTGGGGTTGTTTCTTGGAGTCCCGGGAGTCTTGGGAGGGGGGTTGGGGGGGATAGGGTCTCGCGGGGGGAGGGGTGGGGGGGGGGGGTGCAAGGGGGGTTTCTGTTGAGCTTGTAATGGGGGGGGGGTTGCGGGACCCGGGGAGGGGGGAGGGGGGGTAGAGATTTGCCTTTGGGTTTTGGGTAATCAGCTCTGGGCAGGGGTTTTGTTTGGTGGGGGGGGGGGGTAGGGGTAGGGGTCTCTTCTAGGATTCGAGCATCCTAAGTCTACTTTGGGTAGTTTGGTTAGATGTGGATGAGTTGTGACGCCTCCGCCCTTTATTGTGGCATTTTGGTTCGGATTTATTACGAGTTAGTCGAAGGATGGACATTGCGGTGTTGTAGATCCTGGGAGGTGTGATGGACTCTTAAACAGTGTGCTTCCCTTTGTATCGTGCGGTTACCGATTGTCTGCGTTATTGCTACCACTTATAGTGTGTTTTTATTTATGTTCAGTTTTCACCTGTAAATTTGCATGTTACTTTAAGTTGTGTTAAAGTGTAGGATATGCTCTGCTTTAATTCAATTGTAATGTGTATAAATTTATTAGGTGTTTGTTAGTGTCGGCCTTTATGGTCATGTATACTGAGTCACGGAAATGTCGTGACCGATAATGTCTGCAAGCTCTACAACCGAGCGATTGTGTATCTTTAAATTATCAATGCAATTCTCTTATTATCAAAAAAAAAAAGTTAGCATAGGCATTTTTTTGCGAGTTTTATGATTTATGTTTTTTTGTCGTGTGATATTTGTAGATTGCCAATTGCTTTGAGGATTTTTACTGGCACCTTTGTTTGCAAAGCCATCGAAGCACTCTGATATCTTGTGAATTTTTTCCCCTCCTTAGCGGTTTATACTCATGTTTCTTAAGGCTATATATAGATTGGCTGAAGTGGAAGTCTTCAATGTCCTATTCATAAAAAAGTACCACTTTTTAGTTAATTACGAGAATGATGATATTAATATACGAACCAAGTTACAAGAGTAAATAAACAACTTTCCTGGAGCGCTACATCTTTTTAATTTCATCAGTAGCTAAGCTACTTTCCAAGAAGACCAGATAAATCTATATTAAAACAATACAAGTAACATCAAGAAACTTACTTTGATGGATCTAAAATTCACTATTACTTTTTTTTTCTATACAAATATTAAATTGAGACCTTTCTCTAAAGTCAAAAAAGTAATTAGTTCTTTTGCCCCATACTAGCTCCTTTGCCTAACGTCCAAGACTTTAGAGCCCTAGTGATGATCACTCTGCAGTGAGGGACAGAAAGTCACATCCATCCCTTTCCAAGCAGCACCACCATTGCAAAATCCGGCGAACTGGAGAGCACCACCTCTGCAAAATCTGATAAAATCTAAAAAAAGCACTGTCAAAGTCACAGTTCCTTCACAAGCCAAAGGATCCAATCCCCTCACCCCACTCCCCCCACCCTCTACCCCGACCCCTTACCCTCACCCCCACCTTCCCACATTCCACATAATGACCAAGAAGAGAATGAGATCTTAGACCCACAATTGATGCTAACAGCTAATTACCCTTCAATATTGCAATATCAAGACTCATTGTTACTCATGTTAAGTTGTTTTGCTAATGAAGTTAAACATGAGCCAACAATTCCTTAACATGTAAGTCATCGATTAAGCCATTCTTTGAATTCTGAACACAACTTTTTAGCCATTATTTCCTAAACTTAACCTTGATGCTCACTTGTGTTTAATACGCTCATGACCATAACGACGAGAACCCCATACGCGTACGTAGCGCATGAGGCTTTAACTAGTGCAATAAATCACATTGAAAATGGGTAGAATTTAATGTTATACAATGCCCTTCACTTTTAATCATTGGCTACATTTCACAAGTTAATTGAAATTTTGGCTTGTAGATTAAAATCGACACCAAAAATGCTTCTTAAAAAGATTGTGCTCTTTAAAAGTAGTTGTTGGACCTTTTTTATAACAAACTTTTCTTGTTTTCATATTAAAAAATGAGTACAAAGTATAAACCCTTGTTATACCATCCTGCGACCAAAGGAGTGAAGAGTCAAGTTGAGTCCAATTAATGCATTTCTAGACAAACTTATGCTTACCAACCAACGGTTGGTATATATATATATATGAATTGCAACTGTCCAACCAGCAGAAAGGACATGGGCTTTCTACGTCATTGCAACTAACAAAGACAACAACCCATAAAACCCGAAGGGCATTTTAGGTACACAGAACTTCTAACTTTGCTTTTTTTTTTTTTGTTAAGAGGAGAAATATATTATCAGTAAAAGGTTATACAAGCCGTCCCGACCAGAGCAACTATATTACAGACATTAAGATAACAATAAACGCTAACAAAACACTAAACCAACAACTAACCTAAATGCCCGAAACAAATTACAATTAGACTGAAGCAGAGCATATCTTACACTTCAGCCTAATTTATCGTAACTTGCCGAGACAAACAGATACAAAAAAGACCAACTAAAGCAAAAAACCTAAAAAATATAACACAAGCTAACAAGAAAATCAAAAGAAAACAATCAAACAAATTATAACAGATACACTGCACTGCCATCTGTCCACGATCAGGCCTGACAGTCGCCCTAAGGGTGCAGCTCACCTCGAACCCCGTGCCCCCTCGCCGGCGCCGAATTTCCCACTTTCTCAGGCCACCATTCCGTTGCCGAGCCTCGATAAACCCCAAAGCTGCCTCACTAACGTGCCTTACCGGAATCTCCATCAGAAGATGCCTAATCTTCAGCCGAGCCCAGACCACCTATCGCACCTGCCGAGATCCGACCACCTACTGCATCCTCCTCCGTCGCAACACGGCCAAGCCACCTAATTCAACCATCTACAAGCGCATATCAATCTAGGGCAAGGGGGGAAGGGTGATCAACTAGGGGGGAAGGGGGAAAATAATCCTTAGAAGAGAAACCCTAGCCTAGACTCACCATTCGATCACAACCCAACGGAGCTCGAACTCAACAAACACGACGAAGGAAGATCAGACGAACCCTCAACCAAGCCCCAACCCCTTGACTCCGTAATCAGGACAACTCATCCGGCATAAACCTTACTCACCCCTTAGCCACCACAACCCAAAACGAGAAACCACCGAAGCCATTTTTCCTTTAGTTCGAAACATAAAGATGTAAATAACAAGCCTGATTATTTAAAACGATCAAGAAACTTTTTTATAGAGTTTAAAACTACAACAATGCAACAAAAAAATTATCATTAGATCATTGAAGAACGAATTACCGTAACGGTTCTCATGTCTATAGATTTATATGTGTCACTTTAACGCAAATGTTTAGAATGTAGACTTGGTATTAACAAGAGATTCAGATCTATGTGATACTGATTGATTGCATCAAGCACAATTATGATTTATTTTTAAAAGGTTTATTTTTTTTTCGTTTCCGATTGAATGATTTTAATAATGCGATAAAACAGTTTTAACGGAAAAAGAAATAAAAATATATTAAAAAACAAAACAAATCAAAAAGCAAAACTAGATTTCTTATTTGCAACAAACAATTTTGCGGTTTCACACATATTACTCAGACCTTCCATTTGTGTGTGTTTCTTGTTCCCTGAGGAGGCCCCCTTCACGTCTCTGCATCATAAACCCATCTCCTCCTCCTCCTCTCGGAACTCTCTCTCCCAAACCATGGCGTCCGAAATTTCTGCCGACAAAACTGCCATTTTCAAGAAGCTCAAATCCAAATCAGACAACAAGGTCTTTTTGTTCTTAAGCCGTTTGGTTCAAATTCTGTTCAATCAGATTGTTCTTATAAAAAAAACCCAGTTCAGATCTGTAATTTTTAACCCAGATCTCTGTTTTTATTTTTATTTCCATGCTCTGATACCAATTCTTTTTTTCTTGGTACGTATATCACACAGATGTGCTTTGATTGCAATGCAAAGAACCCAACTTGGGCGTCTGTTACTTACGGGATCTTCCTGTGCATCGATTGCTCGGCCGTTCACCGCAGTCTTGGCGTCCACATCAGCTTCGTTAGGTGATTTTTCTGTACCCGATTGGTTTTTCTATTTGAATCCTGAATTTTTTTCTATGATCCAATTAGCTTATCGTGTTTATCAATTGGCACTATTCAGTTAGTTTTCATGTTCTATTTACATCTGGGTGTCGTTTTGTTTTCTGGCGATCTGTAGTATGTTTTTATTGAATGGGAAAGGTTTCTGTTAAGGCAACTGTTAATAAAGCATAAGTGTGCAACATTATGCTGGCGGATAATGTTGTTGATCTGGATTTGCAATATAAGAGGATAGAATTATGGGATCCAAATTTGAGACAGTATCGACACATATTTTTACATAAAAGGTTCTGGTTGTCTTTTTGGGCTGGTCTGAGATATTTATCATTACATACCTCTTTGGATCTTCGGTGCTTACTCCTTGAAAGTTGTTGATATTTTGGAATTGATGACTGATTTAAGTACGATGTAGGTTACTGCAGCCATGAATTCCTTCTTGCCTGTTTACGTCATACGTTGGTTACATTTGATCTACCTGTGTAGTTTAGACAGTTTCGGAGAGTTCTTATCTACATTCTCTCTGGACCAGGAAACCCCTGCTTTAATTTGATGTGATCTTTGGTTTATGCCCCTTGTGTGATATTGATTTACATGAATTGTATGAAAAGTTTTTCCCCTTTGTACACTTAAGAAGTGAAAAATTAGTAATACATTAAGTTCTTGAAACTTTTCCTCATCGAATCCTATAGTAATTGAAGATTTCAGACTGACAATGTCGATTACTTGTGGTTCTTACTCGTAAGAAAATGAAACAAATATAGATAACTTGTGGTTCTTGTTAGTACACCTGGTGCCCATTAGTGAAGTTTTATTGTGTTTGGCATGAAAGTTTATTTTGTTCCTATCTACAGTATCCTTGTGTTGCTTTGAGGTATCTTCCTTTCTGTTCATTTCACTTTTTTCAGCAGTCTTCCCTAAAAAGGTGTTAAAATTTCTTATTTACCAATGAACCTGGGTTTGCTTTTGTAGGTCAACCAATTTAGATTCATGGACTTCAGACCAGTTAAAGATGATGAGCTTTGGAGGTAATAATCGTGCACTAGCTTTCTTCAAGCAGCATGGCTGGAATGAGGGAGGCAAGATTGAGGCCAAGTATACCTCAAGGGCCGCAGAGTTGTACAAGCAATTACTATCAAAAGAAGTGACTAAAAGTTCTGTAGAAGAGGCAGGTTTGCCATCATCACCTGTTGCTTCGCAGTCGGTACAAACTGCTAATGGACTTCCTGATATTAAGACGAACGAAGTCCCAAAAGAAAGTCCACGGAAGAATGAGATTGTTGATGTAACACCTTCACCAAGAGCTTCTCATTCTTTTGTTTCCAATGCTGTCAAGAAGCCTCTTGGTGCAAAAAGAACTGGAAAGACTGGGGGACTTGGCGCTCGAAAGCTTAGTACAAAGGTAGAACCCCTCATAACTCGGTGGCCTAATATGTTTAGGGTAGATATTATGACTGTAAGTGAGAGTTATCATCAAACAATCCATCTGAACGTGTTCTGTCTGATGCAGACGAGTGAAAGTCTCTATGAGCAAAAACCTGAAGAACCACCTGCACAAGTTTCTACCTCAGCAAATAGCACTTCAACTGGTGGATCATCTCTTGCGACACGCTTTGAATATACAGACAATAATATCCAACCTGCTGAAACGGTTTCTGGAGGTACGCATGTGTTAAGCCATGTTTCCCCACCAAAGTCGTCTAGTTTCTTTGCAGATTATGGGATGGACAGTGGATTCTCCAAGAAAACAAGCTCAAATTCGTCAAAAGTCCAAGTAAGTTATATGATTAATGATTTTAGTCTGAGTGATGGATCTTAGTTTTACATTGTTGTCAGTTTGATACCAATCTGTTGTAGGATGTAATATCATTTGATGGACTTAGCAAAGTTGTAATTGTTCTGGATAGTATATGCTTGCAACTTGGTAGAATTTTCCAGCGTAGAACAGTATAGGGGCTCCTGAGCCTTAAGATGTTAGTCCTAAGTTTTCTGGATGATCCTTAATCTCATGGTACTATCTTGGTTAATGTTGATCCTTGATTGTCTCCCTTGCTCCCCATTCTTTGTCTTTGTGGGGGATAGGGGGAGAATGAGTTGCTATTTGGTATTTACCATATGGTTTTAACATTTGTTGATTGGTCCTTCCCCTTTTGTATGCATCTTTGTGGAGGTTCAGTTGACCCTTCCTCTAAGAGACTTTTTTTTAACATCATAGTCTTGTACTGTTCTTGTTGAGGTTTTACTTCTATGTCAAAAGTATAATCTTCTCACATTTGAAGAAAATTTCTCTTGACATGGAGAATGCTTTTTCTTTGTTTCTTTTGGTACATGGATGGGCTTAATTTCCAAACAATTAAGTTAAGGGGGAATCAGCCTTTTTTGCTCTTGCCAATATTCTGCAAAAGCTCAGCTGTATTAACTTGAGGTTCATCTAATATCAGGAGCTCCCTTCCTTCACATGCTTGCCTACTCAACCAATCTGCACAAATGTCTTAATAAGAATGTATTGCAAACCAGAAATTCTACTTTATGGTGCATAATGACAAGGGTATTTGAGTTCTGCTGTGAAGTCAAATGTAAATGGGGAAGAATCCTAATATCTTATGCATTGCTTTTGCATTTTATTGTACAAGAGTCTTTTTCTATGATATGGTTAGTTCAATGTTAGCAATGATATAATGCATGTCTTCGCCACTACTAATATCCCATTTTTTTCAGGTTCAGGAAACTGATGAAGCAAGGAAGAAGTTTTCTAATGCAAAGTCTATTTCGTCAGCCCAATTTTTTGGGGATCAGGGCAAGGCTGGTGACATGGACTCAGTTTCTCTGCAAAGGTTCCAGGTATGTCTTTTATACCTGAGTTGACATTCTTGGTGGAATCTCATCATATATGCCATCCTTATGATCTTTAGCTAATGAGCTGGACTAACACTTCAAAGAGGGGGATATAATAAGCATGGTTGTAACTTACTCTTATAAAAAATGTCCGATTTTCTAGGTTAATAGCAGTACGATATACCATTTTTTTCCCTCTATACAATGTTTTGAAACAAGGATTAAACTACTCTTTCAGGTCCCTTAAAAGTGATAAAGGATTTAGTTGAGAAATTGGTACCTCCATAAAATGTTTTATAATTATAGATTAGAGCAACGTCCGTATTTGACCATATAATGGCTTCCCCACTGTCATGCAGCTTGAATGCATCAATCTTCCCATGGGTTGAAAATCACTCACGTAGATATATGCTATACCTTTGGAGGGATGGGGGAAGGAGGGAGACAACGCTGCTTTCTATTATAGCTCATGCTGGTCACTTGGCCACTAAACGTTATTTACAAGACCGATACCATATAAAGGACTTGATAAAGGAGTAGGAAAGTGATAATGAAGAAACTGAATACCATTCTGGTTAAGGTGTTTGTCTTCTCATGGCACTTATAACTGGAAAAAGTGCTAGTTTGTTCACTCATAGTACACAGAAGTAGATAATTTTATGTGTTATGATATGATTTTTGAAATTCCTTCTAATCAATGGCTTTCAGTGCGAGGAGTAAGTTCTGTAGATCTCCTTTATGTATGAAGAACGGACTTCCCTAGAAATATACTCTAGTTTTTCATTATTTTGTGATGATTATTTGCTTAACCAAACTTGACCCAACCAATAAAATCCACTAGGAACTGTTGGTCTCCTTTTTGCTCCCTTTAGACAGCAATTTCTTATGTCACTGTTGGAATTCGTGATTGTATTTTCTTTTGGGAGAATATGGGTGGAGTGATCTACGTAATATCGAGGGCAGAGATCTATCTAAAACTGGACTGGACTGGTTGTTCAACTGCTAGAACCGTGAACCGGTCTAGCTTCCGATCTGGGTAATAAAAAAAGTGTTTCTGCTTTAAACAGTTAAAACCGTGTGGACCTATGACTGTTGACCCGGTAATTTTTTCGTCCGATGAACAGTCCGGTTTTTACAACATTGTTTATAGGAGGAGATTTAAATGAGCAGGTTGAGAGAACTTGTGTAGGCTCCAAGCTGGTTCATGGAACACGCACAATCTTTAAGAGAAGTGTGTAGCTACACCTTATAGAATGGCAGTATTTATGCATGTATTAAGGTATGGAAGATGAAGGATAGAGGTATAAGAAATCAGCAGAGGCTCCCATTAACTAATATTAGTCTGTCCTGGACTGGTCGCTTCAACTACTAGAACTGTCAACCGGTGTAGATCCCGGTTTGGGTAATGTTAAAAACCATTTCTGCTTCTAAACAGTTAAAATGTCTGGACCTGTAACCCTTGACCCTTGGCCCAGCAATTTTCCGTTCCGGTGAACGATCCGTTTTTTACAACATTGTTTGTAGGAGGCGATTTAAATGAGCATGTTGGGAGAACTTGTGGAGGCTATAAGCGGGTCATGGAGCATAGGCATTCTTAAGTGTCGAGCTACACCCTATTGAATGGAGCATAGGCATTCTTAAGTGTCTAGCTACACCCTATTGAATGGCGGTATTTGATGCATGTATCTAGACATGAAGATGAAGAATAGAGGTTTAGTAAATTAGCAGATTAGGCTCCCATTAACTCAAAATAATCTGTACCTTACCCGTGATCATCAATGTCTCATATGCCCAGCCACCACTGTAGCCCCGCATCACATGTCCCCTCATTCTCTTTCTGTTCTTTCCATATCGCAGCCACTATTAAACCGTTCTGCACGTGTGAAGTGTTCATTCATTAGGCTGTTCATGAGCTATGAATAGAAATTGAAACAGTATGAGTTCTAGCTTTTGGTGTATGATTGTAAGTAGGATGAGCACTGACGTGCTGAGTTTTCATGGGCATGGGAAGCCTGAATATTGGCCTCTTGATTATCAGCCTAATTTTAAAGCACCAGTTGCCAAAGATATGCTAGCCTCATATTTACTGACCCAAATATTTCGAGATCTAACCAGAATTTAGTCTCTCGCCCAATGGTTAACGGAAATGGCAGGTAGGCCACTGGGTGGAGGTGCTGTCCGTGAAGTCGGTCAATGCTAGTGGTCGACGGTGAAGGGTGAGAGCGATAAAGTCTTATTTGTGCCACTAACTACGGTTAAGCTTACGAGTGCTATGGCTGAATCCGGTCCTTCAGATTGATTGTTTACCATGTGTTCATTATTCTCTGATATAGTGGGTGAAATTGGGTACATGGTGTATCGCAGAGTAGTCTCACATTCCGGTAGAAGTTTGAATAGATATTAAGAGGGAGGATGACTAAATTGTTTTGTTAAAGTAGTAATACCCCACTGGGTGAAGTGTTTATTTAAGGAGATACAGATGGCATTTCAAGAGCTAGTGGAGGCTTTTAGAGGCTATACAAAGGATTTAGGTTTTGAAGATAGGAAAGAATGAAGCTCCTAGATTTTTGCAATGACTTTTGATTTGATGGTAGCAGACACATTTAATTACTGATAGTGATAGGTCTCCTTGTAGCCTGATTGATTTCTTCCCCAGCGAGGATCGAGCGTTGCGTAAAGATTGTAAGGTCATTTGGAGAGTGTCTTCCTACTGGAGCTGGACCTATATGTTAAGAGTTGGAATATGAAGGTTAAAGGTGAGAGATATCTGCAAACTAGGTGATGGAGTTTGAATCGGGAAATATTAAACACTTTTGAGGATAGGTTGATGAAACGACCATGTAATTTGGGTGATGAGCAGAATATAATGTGGACTAGTATGTTTACATGCGTGAGAAGAGTTGCTTGAGAAATATTTGGAGAGTCTAGAGGAAATGGCCCTATGTAGTTAAAGAAACTTGGTGGTGGAATGAGGAGGTCCAACAAGCAATCAAGTTAAAAAAGGTAAAGGACTGCATAGATTGCAAGAACAAATAGAATGTTGAGAAATATAAGGTGGCTAGAAATGAAGCAAAGGAGGCAATTCGAGAGGCCAGAGTTCAAGACTTATGAAAGTTTACACCAAAGGTTGCATATTAAAGAAGGTGAAGAAGGGATCTAGAAGCTAGCTAAGGTAAGAGAAAAGGATAAACAGAGACTTGACTAAAGTGTATCAAGGACGAGAATCAGAGGTTAGTAGGACAAGAAGATGAGGTTAGAGAAAGATGGAAGAGTTATTTCCATAGGTTGTGCATTAAAGGTAATCTGGAAGAGCTAGGTGACTTGTTTCTACCAGTTAGAACATCTGAAGTTAAGGAAGCCTAGAAAAGGATGACAACAAGGAATGCTATTGGACTAGACAGGATTCTTATTAAGGTTTGGACAAGCTTTGATGAGCCCATGCATAGATTGGTCTAACAAGATTTTAAACTTTAAGATAAGAAAATGCCCGAGGAGTGGAGGGAAAGCACTTTGATACGTATATGTAAAAATAAAGGAGACTTTGAATGTTGCAACAACTATATAGACATTACGCTTATGAGTTAGATTATCGAGCTTTGAGAGAGGTTCATTGAACAAAGACCAAGAAGGGAGAGTAAAATATCTGAGAATCAATTTGGTTTCAGGCCTGGGACAGCCTTGCCTAGACACCGACTGATGTATATTTTAATTTTAATTTCATTAAGGGAACTTGTTAAGGGGGCTTTTAAATTAATCACACAGGAATCAGAAAGATTTAAAAGGATCAATTTCCTGTTTAAGTTCCATCATATTCCACACGAAGTACTAGAAATATTTATTTGGTCATTGTCAATGCATGTACAGGACAAAGAAGTTGACTGAAACATGAAGATTAGGGCGTTTCGTTTGACAGAATATACACCATCTAAGAATTGAGAAAGAAAGAAGGAAAAAAGAAAGAAATGAGAGAGAAAGACATGGTTTCAATTTGGGATGTTGGGATCTTCAAGTTGCAGATCCAAAGCTAGAAGTTGCTTCAGTAAAAAAGAAGGAAAAAAAGAAAGAGTTGAGAGAGAAAGAAGAATGTACCTGTTGCTGGAATCCTGTGACGGCGGCGAGATCCTTCGGCGACGGCGGCAACAGTGGGTCGTTGGCTTGATGACTTCCTTCTCTTCGGCAGACAGCAGCCGCAAGGAGAGACAGAAGACGGTAATGGGTCGATGAGATTACGGCATAACCTTAAAAGTTTATTTCTAAAAGAGCCCCAGATATATTAGTCACTACAGAGTGACCCCTGAAATTAGTTCAAAATTTTCTTTTTGGCCCCATACGGTCTGACACTTGGAAGTGTTCGATACTTCTCAAAGGAGTGTCCGACAGAGTGTCGGATACTTAAAAAAAATAATAATAAAAAATCGTACATCGCTGAGAGGTGTCCGACACGTGTCCGGCGGCGTCGGTGAGGTGTCAATAGGTTTAGGACACCATACCCCGTTCTGCACAAGGTGTCGGTGCTTCCTAGTGCGGTGGTTTAGAGAAGAAATAAGTTCTGTAATTAAGGATATGTTTGACGGAGCGACTAATGGTGTGAGAACAACCGACGGAATGACTATTGAGTTCCCGACTATGATTGGGCTTCACCAAGGGTCAACTTTGTAGTCCACATCTCTTTAGTCTAGTTATATGACGAGCTTATTAAGAATATTTAGGTTGGGGTTCTATTGTGTTTGTTGTTTGCAGATGATATAGCTTTAATTGATGAGACTAGCGTAGGATTAGACGTTGAGTCAGAATCATGGAGAAGTGCTTTAGAATCTTAAGACTTCAGATTAACTAGGATTAAGATTGAGTACTCTGAATGCTATCTTACTTTACATTTGAGGAGGTCCTGGGAGTAGGTAAGTATGGATGGTCGACAAGTACCTGAAGAAGATATATGTAGGCAACTTGGATCAGTAATGCAAGATGAGGGAGAGATTGACAATGATGTTGCCCACAATATAAGCGCAAATTGGCTGAAGTCGAGGTCTGCGCTGGAGTGTTGTGTGATTGCAACGTTACCTCTAAGTCGAAGGGAAAATCTTATAGGTTGGTTGTGAGGCCAAGAATGATGTATAGTTCAGAATGTTAGGCAAATAAAGAACACCATACAAGGTTATTGTAGCCGAAGTGCAAATGCTTGGGTGGATGTGTGACCACACAAGGAGGGATAGAATAAGAA